>JAOPHQ010004333.1:90000-95506 GCA_030340625.1 Merluccius polli | reverse complement strand
CCCCCCCCCCCCCCCCCCCCCCCCCCCCCCCCCCCCCCCCCCCCCCCCCCCCCCCCCCCCCTCCACACCATCCCACTCTTCAGCTCCCTTCAGAAGGGGCCGCTGCTGCCCACACATCTGCATTGTGTGTCAATCATTCACGCTAAGTGCAAATACTGGGATTTCTCTTTCTCTGTGGAGATGCACACACATGTATTTTCACACACACAAACACACACACACAGCATACCTGTCAACCCTCCCGTTTTTCCCGGGATTCTCACGTATTTTACCCTCTCTCTGGCTGTCCTCCCATTTAAATATGTTCCCGTAAATCTCCCGTATTTTTATCCTTTATTATAAAAGATGTATTTAAGAACATAAACCATTCAATGAGCACCTAATTGTAGTCACTTACATCATGTAGGAAATAGTTAACCCATTACTTGTTGCACTGATATTTTAAAGCAAGTGGTTGCCAAGCGGTGATTTTAGGATTCACTGTGTGTACCCTTGTCTAAATGTAAGGGGTATGTGAACAGTGGTAGGGGTGGTGGGACGGCCTGGGGTGGGGTGCCGGAAAATGTCCCTTATTTTCAAATCCCAATGTTGACAGCTATGACATACACACACACACACACACACACACACACATACAAACACACACACATTCACACACACACACACACACACACACACACTACTTACTGCACATACTACTACCTAACCCTACCTACCTCCTTCAATCACATACCTCCTCAAGTGGTGCAGCACAGACTTGTTTAATTGCTGACTATGTAAAAGAACAACACCCCCCCCACACACACACACACACACACACACACACACACACACCCCACTCCCTCTATACCTCCAGCCCCTCCGCTGTGTGTGTACAGTGTGAGCTATTGTTTTGGCCGATTCCCTAATCCTCAAATCCCTCCTGTGGAGCTTAAAGCCCAACCCCATGGGGATGGGCTGGTCTAAGGGGGGCCAGCCCACTGCAGCTGAATGCCCAGGCCCATGCAGTGTTCTCTGGGCAAGCTGTCAGGAGGACTGTCCCTGGAGGTCAGAGCGTGTGGGAGTCAGGGTGAGCAGCAATGGATGAGCAGATGAAAGGAGCAGCGGGAGAGTATCTTAGAACCAGCCGACAGTGTGTCAGAGACTGAGATAAGATGCATTGGGCTGGAAACAACATTGCATGCACACACACACACACACACACACACACAACTACACACATATGAATGCTCACACACACACACACACACGTATTAACACACATACACACAGACACTGACACATACATGAACACACACACAGAATCACCGACACAAACAGACACACACAGACACACTCACACACATGCAGTCGCTCACTTCCAATAAAACTGGAAGAACAGCCCAACGGGGCCCAGTTTTCCTTGCATGTAATCTTTTTCTCTCTCATGGGTTTGCGTTGCACACTCGCCAAAACCAACAGAATATCTTCATACGATGCTGCTGCCCGCTTAGCGCTTGACAAGCGCAGCATCCCAGACAAGCTCAGCATTACACACCATAAAGCAAGCTCTCTCTCTCTGACACTCCATCTGCCTCCACCCCCCTCCCCCCACACACACCTTGTGTATTCACGGTAAATGGCCTGCATTTATATAGTTAGCGCTGCCCTAGCCGCGACAGCTACTTGAATGGCTTTCCAGTTGATGCCTCTACTTCGCCACTCACTCAGACACACACAAATAGTCCAACATTTCATACACCAATGCCAATGTTAGCCCAGCAGTATGGGCAACGTTCAGCACCTCAAGAGCATTTAGTGGGTTTACATCACATGTCTTGCTCGAGGACACTTTGGACGTATTCTTCACTGAAAGGAATCGAGGACTCATACCAGCAACCCTCCAGTCCAGTTGATGGAGGAACCAGATCCTAAACCCCAAACACATGCAAAAGCCTCCCCATTGTGTATGCTCAGTCCTCCTGCACCACCCACCATCCACCCACACACACACACCCACAAACACACAGACATACACACACACACAAACACACACACACCGACATACACACACATAAACACACACACACAAACACACTGACATTCACACACAAACACACCCTCCCCCACACACACACACACACACACACACACACACAGCTGCCCTCTTTAGCCTGTGGTCCATCGTCCGGTTTCACCCATTGGTACCGTGTGCCACCCACCTACTTACCACATGATGGGATCCTGTCAGTCGATAAGCATCGCCACAGGTTTAAAGGTCCCAGCCAGCAGGAGTGCAAACTCTCTTTGCAACTCTGTAGGGGGAAAACACAACCAAGCGACAATGTATTATTTTTTGTCATTTCAAAATGGGTCACTTGTTTTTTTCTTTTTTCCTGTTGTTTTCTGGGGGTTTTCATGTTATTTTGTCCATAAGCAGGTGTATTGTTGTGTGTGCTTGGTTCTTTGTCCATCCTTTTTGTTTCTCTTGGGGTGAAATGTTGTTGTTCTGGGAGAAAAAGTCAGGGCTGGTGTGAGACCATAGCAGCAGGAAGCCATGTCCCCACAAGCTTTAATAGCTTGCATCGCCACACACACACACAAACACACACACACACACACACACACACCCCAAGGAGACACACCACACGCTAACCTTAGAATTATATGGAAACCCTAGAAGTCACACTTTGTGAAAGTAGAAAAAACAAACAATTTCTTAGGTCTGGAAATGAAATGTGCAATTTAACGATGCTGAAAAGTAACACAAAGCTTTATTGCAGTCACAATTCACTTTTTTGTCACATAAAACCCACTTTTCAAACTGAATTCTAGTATTTTTTTCCTTGTGTGATTAAGTTGCTGCCAGCGAGTGCTGAAATTTTTGCGACGGCACGTTCAAAGCTAGCGCTAACTACAAATCATCCTCAAACTCCAGGCAGCTTCTCGAACTTTATTTAAAAGATTAGATTCAGAAAAAGAAACACATTTGGCAGCTTCGCCAGAGAAACATGGCCCAGAGGCGAGATGATTTAAGATTCTTTGAAAGGGTTTTATAGCGTTGTGTCATGAGCTTTACAGCACCTCCCCATCATCTGTTAGAGAGCAGGAGAAAGGAGTGTATACAGGACTCAGGACTTTAAGTGTATGTAGAGAATGTGGACTGTGGCCCCTGACTGTTTAGTTGACAGTGTGTGTGTGTGTGTGTGTGTGTTAAGGTATTGCTTTTTAATTTGAATATGCTATACTGCTTAACCCAAATTCTGTTTCATTTTACAGGTCTGGTCTTTTGTTTTGTTGCCTTGATCTCAGCCTGATCAGCCTGATCTCAGCCTGATCAGCCTGATCTCATGCTTGATCTCATGGAAATTCAAGAAATGGTCTTCTAGTTGTTTGGTGCAATGGGCAGTTTTTTTGCATAAACTGCTGTCTGATCCATTCATTTGTGGTACCCTCTTTAAACCTTATCCCATCGAAATCAGAGATGGTACTTGGCCCACAAGGGGGTTACAGACATCATTCAACATGTAAACAGCCCTTTATCACAATTGGTCTTAAAGGGCTTCACTGTGTTTTGTTGGCATTTGTTTGTATCAACATTACTTGATTGGCAGTACAACATTGTGAGCTTTGCAAAATGGTGTGAGATGCAAGATGTGGTGTTTTCGGTGAGGTTAGGACCTTTGTATTGTCATTCATGTTATCGGTTACTGATGTCATTGTTTTTATATGATGTTCACAAGTTGTCCTGTGGTCCTGTATGAGCAGTTGGCTTGTTTTTCTGCTTACTGTTGTATTGTAGCCTATTTGTATTCTTCTGTCAACTTTTTTGCATTATCCTATCATCTTATTCCATTTCTCCTAGGCTTCACAATCTAGTTTTATTGGCTGCAGCGCGCATGAGGATGTACAGTATTTGGTTGACAGCTAGCGATATCAATAAGGCTAGTAACTATTCTCTCTTGTTAGAAATATTGACGGCAACAGGTGCAGGTGGCATATCACCTCATCAATTTGAGCCAGTTTATACACCGTAACAGATTTTATGTAGGAAGGCGCAGAGGCGAGAGAGAAGTTGGTGATTGAGGAGAGCAGTGCATTTTGGAGTTTAAGGTTCAATAGAAATCTCGTAGCTATCTAAGCCTCCGAATGAGGACTTACACATATTTGGCAAAATCTTCCATAACGATTGCTCAAAGTTGTAGAATATTTTGAAATGTTCGGGAGTAAGTATTGTTAGGTTGAATTATTTCTTCAAGGAGAAGAAAGGGAATCAACTCTTACATTCTCCTCTTCATCTCTCTCTTGGTATTCGTGTTGCATTGCCAACACGTGTCCCAGCGGGCAGCGCTGGTACCGGCCCGGTAGGAGGGGTGGAAGGTAGCACCGAGCGTGATCGGGACTCCACGGTAGGCCCGGCCTGAGCACCGTTGCTATGGCGTCCCATGGCTAAGCCATGGCAGCAGCACAGGCTTATTGAGTTGCAGGGAAGAGGAGGAGAGAGCTGTCGAGCTGTCAGGAGAACAGAGGGGAGCAAAAATGCACACACGCACACACACCCACACACACACACACACACACACTGTATCGATGCATACGCACAAGCCACAGCCAAATGGAAGTTGAGCCAGCCACAGATTTTACAACACACAATGTACAATCAACTTATTTGCATACAAAGACAACCATCTACATACACTTGAGAGAAAGTGATGTATGTACACACACACACGTATGTATGCCCATGTGCGCAGATACACACACACACACACACACACACACACACACACACACACACACACATATAATAACCACGTTCCCTAAAAAACAAGGATTTACAAGCATCTGGCAGCTGTCCACCTGTATGCTTTAAATAAGCATATTCAAGTAACCACGCACACACAAACACACACACACACACAGGCAGGCAGGCAGGCAGCAAAAGAGCACAAGTGAGAGGAAGAGAGTACAGTCACAGCATGGATCTAAACACACAGTCAGCAGCACACACTCCGGCAGCATGCGACAGTGGGAGTTGATAACCATGTCAGAGCCGACACCAAACATCAAACTCAAGAGCTAGGGGACACACACAGATGCAGATGGCTGCCTCTTCTCCCGCCTGCCACCTAAACCAACACAAGCAGCCTGCTAGACGTGTGCCGCAAATAACAACAGGGTAAAAGGAAGTGTGTCGTGTGCACACAAGCACACACACATACACACATACACACACACACACACGCACACAGAGGCATGTGCACACACATACACACACACACACACACAGATGCACATGCACACACACACACACACACAGACATACACACACACAAACAGATCCATATGCACACATACACATGCCCATGTCAATACACTCGCTCACACACACACACACACACACACACACACACACACACACACACTATGCCCTTAAAGCTTGCACCTCTGTGCCAAAATAGCAATTAGCCATCTTGTGCAGTCAGGTTGGTGGGGTTGGTGTGCCGAGCGTCCGGAGCAGTAAAAT
>JAOPHQ010004333.1:80000-85000 GCA_030340625.1 Merluccius polli | reverse complement strand
GTAGGGAAGGAGTGATTATGTCATGTGAAAGAGGCCATTTGAACTCATGTAGTTACATCATCATCTAACACACTGTTAAGCAGCAGGCATTTTTCTTCTCATTGCAAACGACTTGGGAATATGAGTAAGTGTGTATAGTAAGTGTGCTTAACTCTCCAAGGGCTTTGCTGGAAAATGATAGGCGTCGTATAACCTTTCTGCAGCATTTTCTGTACATTTCAAAAAGGAGATAATTGTTGTGCTGAATAGTAGATGTCAGCGTTTATGAAATGGTTCATAAGAAGTACAAAAAAGCAATCATGACAATTTTAGGGGAAATATAAGTTTCACTAATTACTAAGTACTTTAATAATTGTCAAATAAACTTTTTGAATGGAACAATAATATACAGTATATGTAATTTAAAAGACTGGAACATTGAGTTTCTAAATGTGTGTGTCTTCTCCAGAAAGCTGTTTTCTTTGGACATCATGGTGTGTGTAGGTTTAGGTGTGCTTGTCAGCCATAAGGCTTCTCCGGATCAGACTTGGGATAGATGTGATTGCATGTGGCCGGGGGGTGACAGATGCTCTATTTATCCAATCATGCATGTCTCTCTATCATCCCTTCTATTTTTGCTTTCACTCGCTCTCATTTTCTCCTTCACTCGCAGCCCTTCCATTTTCTTCAAATGGTCTTTCTCATTCTCCCTTTCTCTCTACATCCCCATCTCTTTCTGTTTTTCTGTGTAAACCTGAATTGACTCTCACCCTTATATCCTCTTAAAACACAAAGTTAATTAAAATGGTGAATAAAATGTGTTAACAATGTGGACACTTATTTTGATAGGGCAAAAGGGGTTTTATTTTTTATTTGGTGTGACATAACATTCACTGGGTTACAGTGACTGAGAATTCAATTCAGTTTATTTGCTCTCCGCAGCCTTCATTCTCTCCATTTCACGTTTGTGTGTGTGTGTGTGCTTGTGCGTGCGTGTGTGTGCGTGTGGGTGTGTGTGTGTCACAAAGTAAGTGTGTGTGCAAATCTAGTGGCGTCTGGCAGGGGGTGCTAATCTAAGCCAGGTGGGGAATGACCTGTCGCTGGTGTCACAAATGTGACGACAAACTGCCAGCCACCTCACACCCCGACCCCCTCCTCACCCTCATCCTCCCCCCACCCCCGACATACAGGAAATGTAGGTGTTGGTAGTGTTCGCTAGAGATGAATGCCACTTAGCATCCGAGTGTGTAGTAGAAAAGAGAAGAGGTAGAAACCTCAAAACAAGTGTGTGTGTGTGTGTGTGTGTGTGTGTGTGTGTGTGTGTGTGTGTGTGTGTGTGTGTGTGTGTGTGTGTGTGTGTGTGTGTGTGTGTGTGTGTGCTTGCGTGCGTGCGTGTGTGTGTGTGTGTGTGTGTGTGTGTGTATATGCATGTATATAATGTATGTATGTATGTATGTATGTATGTATGCATGTCTATCTGTCTGACTGTCGGTCTGTCTGCACGTATGACTGCTTGACTGGTGAAGATGATGATGTATTGTTGCGTGATTCTCAGTGCCCTCTGGTCCCTGCAGGGGTCCTGCTGGTCTCAGAGGGGCCACCCATATCTAGGGGCATGTCGACGGGAGCAGGGTCCCTGTGGAGGGTAGGTGGGTGTCAGAGGGCTGCTCACCCACCATGATGGATGAGAGTGGGGTCAGCATAGAGGCTGCCGTTAGAGACATGCATGAGCACACACCATACACACACACACACACACACAGGCACACACACAAACTATGTGGGGACCTCTCGTGTTGTCTTTTGCAGCTTTGTCCTAAAAGGCCCCGCTAATGCGGGGACATGGAAGCCTCTCTGGGCGTCCGATCCTCGAGACAATGGACTGTAATTACAGAGGATCTGCAGAGAGAGAGAGAGAGAGAGAGAGAGAGAAAGAATGAAAAACTGTGTCCAGTCATTGGGATAACTGGCACATCTTAACAGTCCTCTGATGCGTCGATGATGCAGAAATGAAGAAAAGCAGCAGCTTGATTACCAGAGTTGCTGTCACATGTTTCATCGGCTAATGAGAGCTGTGTCGCTGACGGCCCGCATGGACATGACAGTCCTCCTTTGTGTCTCTAAACTGCCTCTAAAACAAACCAGGCAGATGAACATAATTGTGTCGTGTGACACGTATGAAATCAGCAACAAGGCGGCTGTACCTCCTTGGTGTATTTACAAAGAGTGATAGACTGACCTGGGAACAGACTGACTGGAGACGAAGAATGACTAGGGACGGACAGACAGCGATGAGAGGTGGGATGGCGGGATGAGGCAGGAAATCGAGGGGATCCTTTGTCTTGACTGATTTACTTCCTTACCTTCTCACAGGCACAGGGAGGGAGGAAGGAAGGAAGGAAGGAAGGAAGGAAGGAAGGAAGGAAGGAAGGAAGGAAGGAAGGAAGGAAGGAAGGAAGGAAGATAAGGATATAGGAGTGAAAAAGTGAGATGTTGCAAGCCAACAGCAAAACAGCAGAAAAATAATAACTGAACCTGATGACAGGATAACCAAGGGAGTGAAACAAACCATGTGTGCACGTCAGCACATTTTCAACCCCCCCCCACACACACACACACACACACACACACACACAGTGTAAATGTATATAGAACAGTGCCCTCGGCCAACTGGACAGTCGAGCGTGAACAAGGTTGCGCCGCATCTCTTGTCGTGTCTCTTGTCGTGTCTGTGCGATTGGGGGGGGGGGTTAAAGTCTCTCAGGGTTAAAGTCATTTACTATAGTAGGTACCTTCCAGCACCCTCACCCCCCACTCTCACCCCCCTCCACCCCACCCTTCCGGCACCCCAGCTCATTCCTCAGTCACCAAAACACAGCCGCCATCCTTCAGCAGCACATAACCCAGAGGAGACCAGACAGCCCATATTTATCACACTAAGCCAATGGTAAATGACCACAGCTGAAAACCTGTCTCACACACACACACACACACACACACACACACACACACACACACACACATACATACACACACATACATACATACACACCGTTGCAACACTTCTGCTGAGAAGGTAAAAGGTGTGAAGACCTTCTGTTGTGTTTTCAATGAGAACCTGCAATGTAAAGCCTATATTATATTAAGTTTAGCGGTGCTGTTATTGCTATATGAATATATGTGCCCTTCTACTTCTTTGGATAATAAACAAGGAATAATGTTGATGGTGACAATGAACACATGAAGAACGATGTGTTGAAACAGACCTTTGCATTCGCTTGGAGCTGCTTTTTCCAAAGTTTACAACCACAGTTGTATAAGTGGGCAACACATTATGCAGTTGGCATCACTAAATAAATTATATTTTATAATGTTTTTTTCTATTTAATATGTTGGTGTCATATTATTACAACCTAAGCTTTCCATACCATGGAAACCTTTCTGTCATGGTAACCCATTTGTTATTTACTGTTTTACTCGCAAAACGTTGTACATATTATATAGGCCTATGTGTGTCTCTAGACATCTGGTAATTGTATTATAGCCAACCCTTTAGCACTGCCAATCAAATTAAGTAATAGTGAGACGTCCTGGTCAGAGTTTATGTGCTCATTATTTAGCTCAAAACATGAACTCCAATACATGTACAACACACATTGGGTTTTGATAGGATACACACACGATACGAATGAAATTAAAATCCAAAAGTAATAATGTTATATCTTTGTAATAATATACACACAGTCAAGCAAGCCAGCTGCCTACGCTGTCACTCGACACATTGGCAGAACCTATGAAAATGAAACTAAAGAAATGTTTGGCTCAAGAAACAAGACAGGGGGAGACAGACGTTTGGCTCCAATGTCTATATATGTTGTCTATAAGATGTCTATATTGTGTTAAAGGGCAGGACACACTCGCAGAAGGGTGCTCAGGGGGAAGATGGCCTTAAAGGCAGTGTTTTTAAGAACTGCAGTCCCCAGCTGAAAGATGTTTTAACCAAGCTATTCCAGTAACTACTGGACACGGCGGCGGCAGTGGTTTCGTTCATTTCTAAACTTTTTGAAAGCACATTTAAGTGGTGACAGAGTTCATAAACAAAACGAAATGAAACGGATCGACATTGCCTGTTAAGAGACATGAAAATGTGCTTTTAATTACAGACAGTCGAATTAAATGTAATTTATTTATTTTGGTCAAACCGAGGGTCTTTTCGTTCACACAAAACACAGCAGCATAAGTAGAATAGTATAAACCCTTTATTAACACTTATTTCAGAACAAAGATTTAACATTTCCAAACGTTTTGGAATAAATCAAATAAACCAAATGGTTATTTTTACAGTGAGAAACAAAGTAGGCTATGTTAAAACCAAATAAAACACTATATTAAACTATATTAAGCAATGTTATATCGCCTATATTAATGTCATTACAACAGTAATACTAATATATTATTAGTAGTGGAGGAGAGCGGTAAAAGAGTGATTTAAAGAGTGTTGCACTTGCAGGAGAAGTATTGTCGGCTTTGTTTTAGAGAGATCGTTTGGTGTGTATTAAAGTATTTATGTATATTTAGGCTATAGGGAAAGTATACATTTTAGAAAACCGGCCCAGCCCTACCATGTTGCCTAAATATGCATGTTTTGGACAACAGTTATTGCACCATGTTGCTGCTTTTTAATGTTTTTCAATGTTTCTAATGTCTCTTGTTGTCTATGTGTAATGTACTTATGTGTTTATGTGTATGCCAAATTAAGCAAAAGGCAATTTTCCACCTTGTGTGGACAATAAAGTTGTATTGTACTGTATTGTAAAGTCAGATATTTTGGCTTGATTTCCTATGTACTATAAGTCCCTTCCATTCCTTCCAAAATGTTCCAGTTGTCATAGCCAGGGTCCTACTAAAATGAATAATCTACTGAATTATGCACACGCGTCAAACCATTACAATACTCCAGACAAAAGCCCTGTTGTTGAGTGGGCAGATTGAACTGATTTTATCTTCAGTTACAAATAATT
>JAOPHQ010004333.1:0-75000 GCA_030340625.1 Merluccius polli | reverse complement strand
GTGTGTGTGTGTGTGTGTGTGTGTGTGTGTGTGTGTGTGTGTGTGTGTGTGTGTGTGTGTGTGACACTGTGTGTGTGTGTGTGTGTGTGTGTGTGTGTGTGTGTGTGTTTTTCACACCCCCATAATTTTTCATTAGAGAATGAGCCATAAGAAATACCAGGAATTCCTGCAAAATGAACAAATCGTGTTAACACACCCGGAGCGAAACCGCAGAAAATGATATTATTGTTCCTTGAAACCTCATGCTACAGTTTCACAGGGCCACAGAGGTCAAAATACAAATACAGAACTATCCTCTTTTTTTTTAAAGATTTACTTACTTGATTGTGGCTTGTTGATATAGTTATCTGATATCCGCAGCAATTTACAATAATATTAAACCCCCACATGAATGAAAAGGAAAATGTGAGCGCTTACAATTTCTTTGTATTATTGTGATTACTTTCAGAGATTGATCTGGGAGTAAAACCTGCTCTTCCATCTTATTGTCCTCGGATTAACGGACCCAACTGTGCAATCTAGAGTCAAGGGGCCCAAAAAACAAAATGCCTCTAGGTCATCTCTCTCTCTCTCTCTCTCTCTCTCTCCACTCCATTCACCTCAAATTCCTCCCCGAGGGGGGAGGGAGGGGGAGGGAGGAGCTGGCACAGAGCTGACAGTCCTGGCCAACTGGACGCAGCATTCTTCTTGGAGCTGGAGACGGCTATTTCATTGACCTGCTATTCGAATGAATCGGGACGATGAGGGAACAAGCAGACACTGTCCTGGTCGTCAATACGTTATCTGTCATTGATTTGGGGGACGAGTCCTCATCCGGAGACCGGAGCCTCCCTCCTGGTCATGATTGAATGATGAATGACTAATCAATGAAGCAAAAAAAAAAAAGCTGTTGGATGAATTGCTGATGAACGCAGCATGGAATCTGAATTGTATCTGTACTGCTGTACATCAAGTCACTTTATGGGGCCAGGGTTACAAAGGGGGAACCTGCTCTATGAATGTCCTCCCCCAGCTGGGATGGGCAGAGCCTGGTCCGCCGTAAAACATTGCTTAAACTGTGGATGTTTATAAATAAATAATTAGCAGAGTATTTATGGTGCTGATAAAAAATGTGTGAGGTATCCGTGCGAGGACATGGGAGCGGCCTGTTCATTTGGCTAAGTGAGCCATGATATACTGCTACACTTGGGGGTGGGGGGGGGGGGGGGGGCTGGTCAGCGAGGTGGCAGACCCTGCCAGGGACCAAGTGCACTACCCCACTCGCCTTACCCACAATCCCTCCCCCCCTCCATCATTACATTCGCCCCTGAACCCTTTCGGGCTAATTAGAAAGATTGAAATCATTAAAACGGCCACCAGCTATACTTCTTCTTTAGGGTTTAAGCAAAATGGTTTTAACCATGGACACAAATGTCTCCATTAAAGCATGATAACGTTAAGCACTTCTTCCAAACACAATTTGGGGGGCACCCCTCATTCGCTCTTCTGGCTTGGAGGCAAGTGAACGCATTTAGCCAAATGGTGAAGCAACCTTAAACATGGGTGTAATCATGTTTGGGATATCCCTCACTGGTAATTACATATTTAAATTACCCTTGCCCTTGGATAAAGCTGCATATTTAGCAAGTGTTTGTGTGTGTGTGTGTGTGTGTGTGTGTGTGTGTGTGTGTGTGTGTGTGTGTGTGTGTGTGTGTGTGTGTGTGTGTGTGTGTGTGTGTGTGTGTGTGTGTGCGTGCGTGTGTGTGTGCGTGTGTGTGTGTGTGTTGCATAAGGAACATATGAAACAAACATATCTCCAGGCAGGCCTCGTAGCAGGCCGGCACCGACCACAAACATCCTCCAATCCCTTCTCTTCTGGGGACGCTCAAAAGAGAATCATTTCAATCTTTTATGCATGCTGTTTAATGTAACCCTTTAATCTGGCTAAGGGGGGCCCCAGGGGCCGACTCTAATCCAGGAGTGCCAGGACGTCTGGTGTGCGGCGCTCACAAACTCCAGCATACCAACCTCACACACACACACACACACACCTCCACCCCTGTCTTCTGTGGGCCCAAATTAATCACACACTCATTACACCAGCGCCATAAATGTGCCGGCACGCCAGGGGCTATGCCCAGGACCCCGCCGGCGACGGTTCCTGGAGGCCCTCGTAAGCTGCCGGTGCCAAGCTCTGCCAGTTTGCACTCAGGGTTTGCCAACACAAACTGGCAAAGGGTTGGTGTGTGTGCCAGCACGGTCCGAGCAGCGATGGAGATTTTTGCGTTTGGACGATGATGCTTGAGTTGCGTATGTGTGTGTGAGTGTGTGTGTGTGTGTGTGTGTGTGTGTGTGTGTGTGTGTGTGTATGCGTGCCGGCTGCGCTATGTGAGCACAGAGAGCTGCTAGCTGTACAGCCCTACCAGTCCTCTGGGGGGTGGTGAGTACAGCCGTCTTTGATTAGTCATTCTCATTCACATGCTAGCAAGCTGTTGCATAAACAGTGACATGGTCGAGCAAAAAATCACTGAATCGCTGGTGTATGGAAAAAACATGAGAGATTTGCACGTTCGTATAACCCCATCACTTTTATTCATGAGCTGTGTTTTCCACCATGTTCATCGTGAAATGAAAACGCCGGGTTTAAAAAGGGCAAACAAATGACAAAATAAAATAGGAACCTAACTGGATTGTTTTACACACACCGGCACACACACAAAGACACACTATGCCTCTTTGCAAGCAGACTCAACACCTCGAAAAGATGGAGGATCTGGTGATGGAAGCGTCTCCCATCTCTCCATTTGGGAGTGTTGTTGGTCTCTGTGTTAGGATAAAACACAACGTCGGCTATACATCTCACCTCCTCGCCGATCCTTGTCAGCTGTTTGTCGACAACGCACCTCCTTCAGAGCCGGGGGAGGTTGCTGGGGAAGTAGGAGAGTGCAGGAAGGGGAGGTGAGGTGATTTGTGAAGAGGAAGCTAAGAGACAAAGGGGTTGAGGGGTTGAATAGGAGAACATGTGGAGCTGTGCATTTACCTCTCACAGCTGTGTGTCTCTCTGACTCTGCCTGACTCACAGAGATAACCTTTAAACCCTTCTCCCTGGTGGACTACTTTTGGCATCACATTGCTATTCCTACGATTCCTATATGGTTAGAAATGAGATGATATCATTTCCATGATTTATTAAGCTTGAGAACAAGTCTGAGAACCTTCCTGAGGCTTTGTGCTTGTGAATATTAAAGAGTCTAAACGATTGACACATTGGCATATTGGTATTATGTGATACAATAAAACAAAAACAACAAAAATTCCCTCAAAGATAGCATGGTTTGTTGAATCCAATATTTCGAGAGCACTATCGGTTTCAAAAGTGTAATGAACAGCTTGAACTAGTACACACACTAGTATGACCAGAACTTGGTCATAAACCACATTTTCACCAGCTTGGCTGTCCACATTGGGGACCAGACCAGTTATGCCAAGTTTGTATTTGAATACATTATTTTGTGTAGACATTAATGGCTACACCGACCAAGTCCATTGCCCCATTTCTGCAGAGAAATCAGAGAAATCCTATTTTTTGCTTTTTTTTCTGGCCACTCAAAGCCAATCAACAGCCAAATTAAATAATAAATGTGTCTTTCAATCTAGTAGCTTATCAAAAACATTCTTTGACGGGCGGTGAGGAGCAGAGCTGTTTAGACTAGGCTAGCTTGAAACAGCAAATCTTGAATATTTTAGCTTTAATGTTGACATGTACTTGTTCAGGGTAAAGACAATGACAGAGGAGGGATGGGGTCAGAGATGTGTAGGGGGGAGGAGCTACGAGTAATTCACCAGACCATCAGATGATGGCATGGGGTGGGAGATAAACACACACACACACACTCAGTATAGTACATCAAATAGTACATCATCATCACACACATAATGCAAATATTATACTCAACACCTATGCTGAGCATAATGCAGCCCACATGGTGTCCTATTGTGTTGGGTTACCATCAGCTCAGGTCCATCCGCTGTCCTTCCCCCATAAGTGCTGTTTACAGTGTGAACACGCACCGAGATTATTAACGTTCACATGTGATTCACGGGCTCCGGGGGCTCAGTGGAATGCTGTTAATGCATTTCCTCCCTTATATTGCACCCTTGGCACACACTGAACTTTTCTGAAATAATTAATTGGCATCGTCCTTTCTTTTTTTTATGCACCCTTTAGTGACACGCCCCCTTGATGGGCTAAGTATTGCCTAAGACAGTCCCTGCTTAAAACGTCCCATGGTTTCCATTCAGCCATGTGACCTCTCGCGTTGTGTTCCACTGCAGCTGGGCGCGCCTCTCGGCCCTGCCAGGGGAAATCAGTCCATTTCCAATGGTTTTGTCATGCTGTGGCGATGAGGCTGGAGAATGACTGGGTATCAAGGATACACACAATGTCAATGGAGTTGTATTGGCAGCATCCTGCAAGCTTGCCAAGCCTTTTAATGGGTTTTTCGCTCAATAACAATGAAGCTACAGCAAGCAAGTGCCACATAGGACCCGGGCCAGTCCTCTGTGAATCTTAATGTGGTGCAGGAGGCATTCTACAATGAATTTGATGCAAAAAGTTTGCTTTCAGCGTATAAAGAAACGCTCATATGTTGCTCGTCAGACAAGTCATTTACGGTCTGGAAGGAGGTTGGGGCAATGTGGCCCGGAGGTGTTATGCTGGGTTTATGCATTCACTTTATGAGCACGGAAAAAAAAGGGATTTAATTGCAGTGCACTGCAGTTCACTGAAATACGAAATAATAATTTCCCCCTCAAAAAATAATGTCTCAAACGTTGAACCCGGCCACACAGAGACTCTGATGTCAGCTTTTTTTGGGTTGCACGGTGTGAATCGTATATCTGCCACCAATTGATGAAGACAAACTCTGTTTAGCCTTTAGCTGTCATAACTCACGTCTTGTCTTCATGAGCTTGTTCTTCTCAGCCAGACCCTCTATTATTGATGCCGCCATGGCTTAGGAAGGTGGAGAAGGGGGTGGGGGGGGGTGGTGGGGGACAGCTTGTGGGCAAACTCATGGGGACTTGATCGCTGCTCTGACACGCAGCACGCCAGAGCCATCTATACAGCGAACAGTGTGTGATCAGTGTTATATATAGGCCTGCAGGTGGTGTGAGCGAAACAGCAGATGCTGCTGCATCACATGTTACGGCCAACACGTGCACTAGCGTGGAACAAAGTGGATTAGTGGTGGCTCAGAGGTGCACACCTTTCAAAGAAAACAATCGCCACAAAAAATATTTGATAGGCTGGATATCGTCGCCTCGATGTTGAGATCACCGGACGTCGGTCAGTGTGTGAAGTTGTATGAGTCCCCCGTGTGTGTGTACGTCATCACATTTGGAATTACGCCATATGCTCGCAAAATGGCTTGTTTTCACACTCACATTCACTGCCTATGTGTTTATTTGCACAAGACTCAATACAACTTAATTAGAAGAATAGATTCCAGACACCATCAGTGGTTCTCAAAGTGGGGTCTGGGGACCCCTGGGGGTCTGTGGCATATGGTCAAGGAGTTCACAAAATAATTAATAAAACTCCTACATAATTTATAAAAAATAAAAAATGTAAAAATATAACAAGCATACCTTTGAGATAATTACTCACAGCGCTTTTTTTTTCAAGGGGGACATGACAGTTCATTGAGCCAGTAGGGGGAGCACAAGATTTCAAATGCATGTTATCAATACATTTCCTGGAAAGTACTACAATACAATACCATTTTTTTTCGGGTACATGTTCAATGGGTTAGATTCAGGTTGAAAACTATGACAATGCTAGGGGGTCCTTGTAAATATGTATCTATTCTAAAGGGTCCCTGGCTTGTAAAAGATTGAGAACCTCTGCATTACATCATGCTTGACGTGCAAAATGTCTTGTTGACTTTTTGCTTCAGCCTTATGTGTTGTTATGGGTAGCTTACTTTGGAAAGAAGGAGGTAAATGTATTGACAGCTATTAGACAACTCAAACCCGCACATATATTGAAAACATGTGTATGTAAATATGTGAAATAATACAACTGCTGCATTGTGTTTTCATAGCAAACAAACTAAAAGAGGATTGATTGGTTTAAAATAAATACTTGATTAAGTAAATTACATTGTGTGTATCATGTATGTCCACTTGAATGTCCTGAAAACAGAATATTTTTAATTTAATTTTCCATTTAAGATACCAAGAACATGACCAAATAGCACACCCACAAACGTCATAGTTGCATCCACAGTTTGAAAATGCTCTCTTGAGTTATGTAAGGCCATGCAGACCAGGGCTTCGGAGTTAAAACGACATCTAGCGCTTTGACGTTACAAATTAACTCACAAATTAAAATGGACACATCATTAGGTAAAAAGGTTGGCAGCAGAGCGGGAATCTCTCTCAGTGTGGACTGAATTGTCTACTCATCAGTCACTATAAAGCAATGCTGAGCAGATAGCACACAGATACCTTGCATTTCTATCTAATTGAGCTGAGGCTTATGCAAAAGGCAATGGGCTGGTTTTTTTTGGCTTGCAATTGTGTGTGGATTGGAATGTATGTTGTCTGGTGGGACATGTGTTAGGTTGTACATAGACTCCCAGCAGTCTGGTTCAGCTCTTGAGCACCACCCTGTGTCTGTCTGAGGGGGTCGATGGAGAAACAGCTTGACTTCTCAGGTTAGAGTTACTAACAATGATGATGTAATGTCAATCAATCAGACTTTATTTGTGTAGCACTTTTCATACAAACAAAATTGAACCGAAAGTGCTTCACACAATAAAGCAATACCGCCCCCCCCCCCTCCCCCCGCCACATCCACACAAACAAAGCAATAAATTACTTTGTAATTAGTAAAGCACTCAATAATAACAGCACTCAAATAAAATGCATAAATAGACTAATAGATAGTTCAATGAAAAGCCAGATTAAAAAGGTCTTTTAAAGTTTGCTTTTAAATAGGAAGCTGTTACAGAGACGTGGACTGTAGTAATAAAAGGATGTGTGGCCACTACCAGAAGACTACTTCTACAGGGTCCATGGGCTTAAATATCTGACCAATAGGTAGGACCAAGACCGTTAAGAGCTTTATAAACCAATAAAATGATGAAGCAGACAGGTAATAACCTGTGTTAGTTTCCCTAGAGTGGTCTTTGACATAGTTTAGGTCATGGAAGGCTACATAACACAAAACCAAATGTGTGTTCATGAGGAAGTGGTGTGTGAAACACACTGAATAAACTTGACATTTTGTGTGGTTGGATTCAAAACGCTTCAGATGCTTGAAATTAGTGTCACTCACTCAGGGACTCGCAGTTTAACCCTCCTTTACCCCATTCAGCATATAGCAATTGTTTGTATGTACATTTATTACATGGTTTCATTGAACACTTGATTCTGATTGGTCAGTTACGGATTTTATGGCCTGTTATTTCTGAATAGGAGACCGCTACTATGAATAACACACCGTTGCCATGGACACTATTTCCAACCGTAGAATCTAACACTTTTAAGCAGAAGCAATTAAAACATTTTTTTAATCAGTCCAATGAAGAAACCTATCATAAAATGTGACATGAGTATTTATTTTGTGTTTGTTTTGTAGCTACATTTTATCAGCAGTCCCCTGGCAGGCAAATCCACTAAAGAATGATGGCATTAAATGTTGTAATTCCAACAGGGGTACCGCAGGGACACCTTTTCTAAAGTTGATAATACAATACAAATATGTTAGACATTCTGCTGGGATGGGATCAGATGCCAACTCTTAGCTCAATGCCAAGAGTGGTTATTATGTTTTGCAACTACTACTACTACTACTACTACTTTAACTACTGGAAATCTTAGTCATTGCAGCTGTAAAAAGACTGTGGTACCGTTACGTGTGTAAGAGAGAGAGAGAGAGAGAGAGAGAGAGAGAGATAAAAGGTGAGGGAGCACCACTTACATCACTTGTAGTTTTTTTACTTTCCTCTTTTTAGTGCCCGTGTGCCCGTCCCCGAATGTCCTCCAAAGTTGTCGACGACAAGGGCAACAACCTTCCTCCCTGGTGTTTGTGTTCCCCCCCCCCCCGATGAATACCGTCATCTTAACAAAACTGGGAGGTGGTGCATTTGGGGGGGATGAAACATTTATCGCGGGACGATTTTTCATTAAGGCCAGCAGAGAGCCTCCATCAATATTTCAGCATGCCCATGCACGGTGTAGTGGTGTGTGTGTGTGTACATGCGCCAGCACCTGTGCGCGTGTCAACCGCTCAAGATAATGCGACCACTCGGCTGTGTGATCTTTCTCTGCCTCTGTTTCTGTTGAGTTTTCATGTTCTGTGTCCCTTGGCATGCACACACACACACACACACACACACACACACACACACACACACATACACACATACACAAACACACAGTCGGACAGACACACACACACACACACATACACACACACGCAGTACCCCTAACCCATTACCGTCAGCAGCCTGGTTCCTCCTGAGTTTCTGCGCACGTCGCCGGAGAACGGCTGGCTGTGTGACGCCAGCTCCATGTTCAGCCCGCCTCATCCTCCCAGAGTTCATGGCGTTGGTTTTATTCCCCACATCAAATATTCATCAGTTGGAGGTTTGAGGTGTGTGTGTGTGTGTGTGTGTCTATGTGTGTCTTCATCATCCTGGTCTTCGTTGTTTGTCTCTCACGACTCGCCTCTTTTCTCTGCATCTCTCTCTTCTTCTTTCGGGGGCCTCTTGTAGAGACCTCAATCCGCCCCCCCCCCCCCTCCCACACGCGCACACACACAAATCCATACTGGTAATCAGTGTGGATTACCAGCTTTTTATCATCTGTGGAGAGAAGGGGAGAGAGAGAGAGAGAGAGAGAGAGAGAGAGAGAGAGAGAGAGAGAGAGAGAGAGAGAGAGAGAAAGAGAGAGAGAGAGAGAGAGAGAGAGAGAGAGGGTGATGTCATTAGGCATTCACCCAGCGCGTTATGACTCGTCTCTCGTCCTCCGTGCTCGCGTCTGTTACGATCAGCAATGACTCACACCCTATCTCCATCTTTGCAGCGATCCCGACACCACCCCATGCCACCCATCATCACCATGTGGTGTATATACAAGCAGGCCCAAACACACAGCACTAAAAAACTAGTGCACAGCTACAGGCAGTAGCGACTGGTCATTAGGGCACAGCCCCACCTGTTGTCACCAGAAAGAACTGCGCAAACAAATTAATACTCAAGATTATTATCCGCTATAATCTATTATCTATGAATATAGAATCTTCCTAAATTGCATATCATTTGTGTTGGATTTTAGTTCATGTTTATTGGTCCGCTGCCTTGCTGCTTCAGACTGCGTTCTCCCTCGTGTCCACAGTCGGCCTACGGTGGCGTGAATGTGGGGCTAGCCCCTCTCTCACAATGCGGTGTATTGTACGTGGGAATATATGAATACGCATTCTCAGAGTGTTACTGTATTCAATGCAGATCAAACAAATTTGATGACAAGTGGGACGGCCCGTTGCCCCACTACAGTGTCATTTCATATTACAGAGTCGATTGGCTATCTGTCTGTCTGGCGCCAACATTAGTCAGCAAGAAGCGGGGAGACTTTCTTAGCTTAGCTAATGCCAACTAACTTGAGAAAATGAACAAGGTCGATTTACTAGACAATTTCTTCAAGTGAGCCCTCAGCTTTGGTGAGTGGAAGCATATGTTATCATCCTGCCTTTGTGGTGCTGGGCCGTGCATTGGCCATATTGTTGTGCTGGATGGATTGATATAGATGGTGACGAGTGTCAGTGTGTCCATGCTTACCTATAAAGGTTGTTGTCATGTTGTTATCATATGTGCATATATCATATCATCTGTGCGCTTCGTTGTGGCCATCAGTGGTGTTGAGCTCTTTGCTGTTCGCTTATGTCCCTTGTAGGCTCATTTGTTCTGAGCTTGGTTGTGTCGGTTGAAATATTGCATTCTCCTTAGTTGTATCTTTGCATCCTCTAAGTATCTATAGAAAAATAGCAAAAACAACAAAATTATTGGCCGAGATACATGTGACTATCGCTTAGCTGCTGTTTCAGAGCAATGGACAGCGTTTGATGTTTGTTGACGTGTTGAAATAACACATAAGTAGCAAGAGAGAGTCCTGTAGTTTTCCTGGTACATACCTGGTATCTATTGAAGTGGTTGGTGCCCCACCAATTTTTTACATATAAAAACACCACTGGCTATAGGGGCCCTACCATAGAGCCGCCTATCCAAACAGACGCCCTGCAATCCCAGGAGCAGAGCAGCTGAGCTGGCTGTGCTACCATTGGCCACCTGATCTGTGCACAAATGAAAAAGAGTCAAGTAAACATGTAAGTAGACGCTAACTCATAGATGGACGAATGGCACCTTACATCCTTATGAAAACAGCGGCAACGGAGAGCGGGCAAGATGAAACCAAAGATGGTGGCGTGGAGGGAGAGAGGGTGGAGGGGGGGATGGAGTCTGTGTGTGTGTGTGTGTGTGTGTGTGTGTGTGTGTGCGCGCGCGCCTGTGTCTGTGGGGCGGGGTAATCGTAGTTCAATCCTACGATTCACTGGGACTGAACACACAATCATAACATGGAGAGAAGCTCACTGCAGTGGAAAGGAGAGAGAGAGAGAGAGAGAGAGAGAGAGATGAGGAGGTAAGAGATGAAGAACATGAATATTTTATCCTTTGTGGGGAGGGCAGTGATGGGGGGGCTAGTGTTCAGAGGGGGAGGGGACCTCAGGGGTCATCCCACAAGTGTTTTTTTTGCTGTGTGTGGGGGGCTGTACAAATATAAACACTGCACCGTGGGACACAAGCAAGGGAGGTGGGTGGATTGGGGGTCCGTGGGGGGGGAGGGGTCTAGCAGGCAAAGGAGGAGAGATGTGGCGCGGCATGGCACGTGCACTGAGTTGCTCCCCCCCAACCCTCGACTTATACTGTGGAGGGAAAGTGGGTCAGCGGCGCTGCACACGACAAACACAAGAAGCAAAAAGGGGAGAGAGTGAGTTTTAAGCCACAAGAGAGGAGGATGAGAGAGTTAGAAAGAGACAGAAGTGGGAAGAAACAGCCATGTGAGAGAGTGAAGGAGGAAGACAGAGTTATGGTTATCGTTAGTTATGGTCATAACATATCTACTGTTATGTTATATAAAGTTTCTTTGTATGGACAATTGCCACATCAAATGTTCGTGGCTCAATACAATACTCTATGTTTTCTCATCTTTCTGGTTTGAGCGAGATGCTGCAAATGATAATCTTCAGAATACACCTGTAACAATTACTAAAGTTCCTGTATGTAAATCTGGTGATTAAAAACTAGCTGCAATGCTTAATTCAATGCCACCTCACCCCTAGAGTCACTTGTGTGGCTGTTTAGGCATCTGGCATAACATGAACCTGTTTGATAACTCAGGTGCACCTCAAGATAGTTCTAAAAGAACATGAACTCCTTAAAGTGCACCGCTTTGTTTGGGGACTGATGACGGCTCTACCTGGAAGCAGACCTCACCAGTTCTGATGAAAACATCAGGAATGTCCACAAACGGTACAAAGCAAAAAGGTTGTTTTTTTCTTGGTGCCAGTGTCCCCGGCGTCAGGCTCATCGCCGACATCAAACGACTGGCAGAGGGTGTGCCAACCGGCTGGTGCAGATGGTCACAAGCGGGACATTAAAATGAGCAGCAGGTCTGGAGGTGCATTTGTAGTCTGGGCAGGGCGGGCAGCATCAAGGAACGACCAGCAGACTGCTGCACAGACACAGGCAATATAAACATGCAGCATCTTACGTAAACGATGGATAAATATGCAAAAGCATGCATGCGTGTCAGTGCATGCAGGTGGAAGTGGAGGAAGAACCATGGGGGGGGGGGGGAAAGTATGAGTATGAAAAAAAAAAAAAAAGCTCTGACACACTTGACAACTTAGTCTGTTTTACAGACCAAATTCCCATGCCCCTGGGCGCACACAGACACGTGCACACACACTCCTCTTCCAGCTCTACCATAGCCCATGCAGTCAGCATACTATATCAGAGTTGAAACAGCATACAGCAAGCTCATATCTCTTTGACATCATTTGGAGACTGCGGATTTTTCACTCTTGGGTATAAAATGTGTTTCAGGGTTAATGGGTTCATAAGAGTCCAGTAAAGAGAAGTCGACTGCCACCTAGTGAGTATGCAATGTCATTTTTTTTTTTTTAAAGACAGCAGGTAATGTAGGCTATCTCTATCTTTTTTGATAATAATTCCTCTTTTTCAATCATGTATTATTCATCAGTTGCAGCTGATTTTATACAGTAGTGCCATCTTGGGTGCAAACCACTGACATTTATACTCACTAGGCTTGCCTACTAGACAAATTAGGAAATGTGCATTAATTCCAGTTTGTGGGTAATTTTTACACTTCTCACAATAAAAGTAAAAACATATATTATATAGGCAAGAGGTTCTCAATCTTTTTCAATCCAGGGACCCCTTAGAATAGATACATTTAGGACCCCTTGCCATTGTTATAGTTTGTAACCTGAATCTAACCCATTGAAAATGTACCTTAAAAAAACATGCATTGGAACATGCATTGGAAATCTTGTGCTCCCCCTACTGGCTCAATGAACTTTCAAGTTATGTCCCCCTTGAAAAAAATGACGCTGTGAGTAATTATCTCAAAGGTATGCTTGTTTGACTTTTTTTTAATTTTTGATAAATGATTTTTATTTATTATTTTGCGGACCCCTTGGACCCCACTTTGACAACCACTGATATAGGCTATTAAGAATTTAATTAGCCTACTTGGTTGACGAAGTTTGGTTAGAATCGAATGAATCAGTCCTAGTTTCTGATTTAAATTAGCTGTGTGTTTTATTAAAGGTGCTGTAGACAACTTGTTTGCTTTAACATATCAATATTAAGTAAATGTTGATTGCACGGTATAATGGCTACAGAATAATGACACCATCGGTGTTTAGATTGGTTCCCTGAGCTTCCCTATAAGCCTTTCACTATGCAGCTCTGTCTGCCACCGGGTACGATCTCCTAGGAAGAATTAAGGCTCACTTTACGGCACAAAGAAAACGTGTCAACCATTGCGCGTGCAAACAAACTAGGAGGAATAGCGCTTTTTTCCCCCCCGGTAGCTATCGGTAGCTATCACTATTAGCTATCTCCAGTAGTGGAAATGGCAGACGGTGGAAGTAAAGCCAATCTGATGACACTACTTATATCTGCATACACTACGTTTTTGCATTGAGTATACTACCTGCCAGATTTCATGTCATGACTCACCAGGCGATTCAGTCAGGCTACCAACCCAGTTCACTCTTCAACACATACTAAAGAATTTGTATCTACTTTCATGTCTCCATTATAGACTAAATAAATAAATAAACTCATGGTTTTCCTCCTAATGTTTTCTTCTACTCCCCCCTCCACCCCGACGCCAACCCCTGCTGCCAATAGCAATACTCAAACTATGGTATTTCATATGCAATGCACATCATTACAATAGCTTTTGCCTGTTCCCAAATAAAATTATGCCAATTTCACTTTACCTCCTCAGTGAACATGCTTCTTTTTTTTTTTTTTCCAAAGTGTTGATCGTTTCTTTCGTGAAGCTAGGCTTTGAAGATTTGTTTGTTTTTCTGTTTGAAAGTTTGTTTTTGCGACAGCGGCGCAAAAATAATACCACTTTGAAACACTAGGGTGGGAAAAGTTGAAAAGTTGTCTATAGCCCCTTTAATATATTTGATCAATTCATTAATCCCAAATATGAATTGTATTCATGTTTTTTATTCAAATTAAAAAGCAGCATACATCAAAACAGAACTACATCGCGACGTCACATCGCAATGACCGCCTCCATGTTGAAAGCACAGGAGCATCGGAATGTGACTTATTATGTTGGTAGTCAAGTTGTTTGGTCATTGTTTAGTCATTAATCGTTAAATGATTCGTCATTATGGGGAGACGTTGTGTTTGAAACTGTCACAGCGTTTCTCATGCGAGATGTGGCAAAACTAAGTTAAAACTAGGGATGAGCGAGTACAGCATTATCTGTATCTGTATCTGTATCTGTTAACCATATGAATTATCTGTATCTGTATCTGTTAACCATATGAATTATCTGTATCTGTATCTGTACTCGGAGTGGGCGGGGTCTAACCCGGAAGTGGGCAGGATTTAACCCGGAAGTGGGTCGGGTTGTCTTGAAATGAGCGAGGTTTTAACCGGTATGTTATTTTAAGCATGCAATTGATATGGGTTGATCAGAAATTGTTATTTATTGCTGATTAGAAAACTATTTACAGGACAGCATCAGCATTGAAAAAAAAAAAAAACTCAGACGACCGGCAGGGAGAGGGAGAGAGAGTGTGTGTGTGTATTAGAGTTGAGCCGGATACTCGGCTGAAACGAGTATCCGGTACGGATAAAGCACTTTTGCCGAGTACGAGTATTATACGAGTAATACGAGTCAATATCTGTGCTCGGATTGAATGAAAATCCTCATTGGGTAGCTGACTGTGTCAGCGTTCTGTGATAGGCTACAGCGCCCCTCCCCCCCCTCCCCCCCCCCCCCTCCCCTACACAATGCAGATGTGTTGTTGTGTCCCGCTCTGATCACTCACACACAGAACAGCTCTCTGTCTCTCCCTCAGTCACTCAGGTTCGCGGGACGTTTTCCGTTAATGTTTAGAGTTTCTTCAGCTTCAGGTTTGTTATTACTTAGGTTGGTACTTACTTATGGACCAGTAGAGTTCTGGTAAACGTGGGTTCATTCAGACGTGGTGCCGACTCGCGTTGCGTCTCTGCCTGTTGGAGATTTCTTTTTCTTTTTATAACCGTCATCTGGCTGCCTCGCTCTAACCAGTTTTTTTTACTTCACGCACGGTGTCCGACACTTTCTTGCTGTATTTCGTGAACAAATAAAGCTAGTAGTGGTATAAATATTGGAAATCAAGCTACACACACATACACATTCAATGCTTTTGCTGTCCTGTAAATAGTTTTCTAATCAGCAATAAATAACAATTTCTGATCAACCCATATCAATTGCATGCTTAAAATAACATACCGGTTAAAACCTCGCTCATTTCAAGACAACCCGACCCACTTCCGGTTTAAATCCCGCCCACTTCCGGGTTAGGCCCCGCCCACTCCGAGTACAGATACAGATAATTCATATGGTTAACAGATACAGATACAGATAATGCTGTACTCGCTCATCCGTCATCCCTAATATATATATATATATATATATATATATATATATATGATGCTTAAATATCTAATAGTCATCAAGTGCATTTTGATGTACAGATGTACAAGGCTACTCACTTACATGTTAAGAAAATTGAAAGGAGCATCCACGTTCAAAGCATCTAATATTTATTTTCAACACTAGACACAAGATTAAGTGACATTATGGTCCTAATCTCATTTTAAACAAAACCTGTCATCTCACAATTCAACAAGCCAAGTATTGCAGTAGTCACCAGAGATAAGGCAAAAATGTATACAATGCAGTATCATCTGCTCAAATAAAGTGTCAAATAAAGTGCCCATTGGCACTATTGACGTTAAATGTTCTCATTACATTAACATTAAGCTCATTTTAACTTATTTTCAAACAGAAAACAACCTGCCACCTCTCAATTCAACAAGACAGGCCAGATGTAAACATTTTAGTGCAAAAATGTATACAATGCATTTCAAAATCAGTCACTGTCTCTCAGGAGGACAAGAGAAAAAAGAAACGCTCTATAATCTGGAAAAATAAACATATTTTACACTCAAATGAGATAATGAGAAAGTGCATTTTTAAATTTGAAATGCTTGCTTTCATTTAGCAAACAAAGCTTACACTGGCTTCTTTCTGGACTTTGAATGTGCAAACTGATGTACAACATCTTCAAAATCAAGATCACTAATGAGTTCATGTTCAATGGACATGAGAGAAAGTGCAGAGACATTGTGGTCCTCAGCTAATTTTTTACTCGTTTTAAAACGAGAGTTACGTATGTAACTACGGTTCTATGAATTCCGGATGACCGCCAGAGGCAGTGCTTAACACTGGATGTTATCCATCGCGCATGCGCAGGTCGAGTATTTAATATCAACAAAGTCACACGTGACCGGGGATGACGTCGGGCCGCCCGTCTATATAAGCCCACGTCACTCTCCAAGATGTCCCTTCAGAATCTTCTTGCAAGATTCCGAGTGACAGAGAACTCTGGCGGTCATCCAG
The DNA here is from genome assembly GCA_030340625.1 of Merluccius polli. Lineage (NCBI taxonomy): Eukaryota > Metazoa > Chordata > Actinopteri > Gadiformes > Merlucciidae > Merluccius > Merluccius polli. The sequence continues at coordinate 58,731 of JAOPHQ010004333.1, read as the reverse complement.
AATTCATAGAACCGTAGTTACATACGTAACTCTCGTTCTATTTCATTCTTACTGACCGCCAGAGGCAGTGCTTAACACTGGATGACTATTACCAACGTAGTCACGAGGAATCCTGTCCTCACCTATTAGGAAGGTCCTGAGCGTTCCTGAAAAACAGCTGCAGCCACTGCGTGGTGAGCAGCTACATTGACCCTGTGGTCTCCACCTCCTGGTGGAATGTCCTCTGATGTTAAGAGGCAAAGGCAGTCCTCTTGACTTGTATGCCTCCTCAATTACCTCCACCACCCACTTGGAAAGCCTCTGTCTGGACAGCGCTTGCCCCTTCCTCGGGCCCCCATAGCAGACAAACAGGCCATCAGACTGGCGAAAACCAGCAGTTTCCTGTATGTAACATCTCAAGGCTCTCACCGGGCAGAGTAGTTCTGCTGAGCTAGCTTCCTCATCCGGTGGGTGTGAGGGGCCATAAGCTGCTAGCTCTATGACCTGATTATAGTGCGCCCCTCTTGGAAAAAAAGATGGGTTAGGCCACAGTGCCACCCCTGTGCCATCTGAGTTCCAGCGTATACACTGTTCACTCACTGACAACGCATGAAGCTCACTCGCACGCTTGGCTGACGCGATCGCTAGAAGAAAGGCAATCTTTGCCGACAGCCATTTCAGTGGCGCCTGATCCAGGGGCTCAAACGGGGGGAGACGGAGGGCTCCAAGTACCAGAGGTAGGTCCCATGAGGGAACCCTGACAGCCCGTGGGGGATTCCTCCGCTGGGCTCCTTTAAGAAATCGGGTCACCAAAGAATGAGACCCCACCGTCTGGCTATCAACCTTAATGTGCCTGGATGAAATGGCAGCCACATAGACCCTTAAAGTCGAAGCAGATAGCTTCTTTTCCAGTAAGGACTGCAAAAAACGCAGTATCATTGGCACTGAGGAACACTCCGGTACCTCTCTCTGAGCCTCACACCACTTTGCAAATATCTTCCACCTGTTAGCATAAAGTGCCCTGGTGGATGGAGCTCTTGAGTCTATGATGGTTTGAACTACCTCCTTGTCACATTCCATTATAAGTGGATCGGGCCCCTCAAGGGCCAAACCCATAGCTGCAGGCACTCTGGTCTGGGGTGCCAGATGTGGCCCCCCAGCTGTGAGAGCAGGTCCTGCCTCTTCGGCAGGCACCATGGATCTCCATCCAGCAGCCTGTACATTACTGGAAACCAAGGTCTCCCTGGCCAGTTTGGGGCAACCAGCAGGAGTCTGTGGTTCCCCTTCTGAACTCTGTGTAGGGTTAACCCTATCAGTGGAAATGGCGGGAAGGCATAAAGGAGCTGACGTGGCCATGGATGTGCCAAGGCATCCTGTCCCATCGGACTCGTCTCTGACAGAGAGAACCAGAGAGGGCAATGTGTTGTGGACTCTGAAGCAAACAGGTCCACCTCTGCTGTGCCATATTTGCTCCATATTGCCTCTACTACCTCTGGGTGGAGTCGCCACTCCCCCGACGGAGGTTTCTGGCGTGAAAGAAAGTCTGCCACCGTGTTCTGTGGCCCTGGAAGGTACATAGCCCTGAGGCTGGAAAAGTAAGGGAGAGCCCATACAAGGAGTTGCTGTGCAACCTGTAATGACTGAGCCGACCTTGTGCCCCCTTGGTGGTTCACATTGTAGACAGCTGACTTGTTGTCGCATCGTACCAGAACATGTCTGCCCCTCAAATATGGCAGGAATTTGTGGAGCGCTAAGTAAATAGCACGGAGCTCGAGCACAATTATGTGCTGCGTCCTGTGCTGCGCACTCCAGAGCCCTCTCACCGCCCTGTGCTGCCACACTGCCCCCCAGCCAGAGGCCGAAGCATCGGTCACCACCACGTCGCGACGTGAGGGGATCGAACCCAGTGTGACACCTTTGGCAAGATATGCCCTGCGTCTCCAAGGTTGTAATGCCAGGAGGCATTGACTGGACACTCTGACTTTCCTGGATCCGTGCAACCTCGGATCTAAGTGGAGGCCATTGGTCCAAACTTGGAACGGCCGCAAGTGGAGGAGGCCCAGTGGCACTATTGACGTTACTGACGTCAACATTCCCAACAGCCTGAGGAAAAGGCTGTACCTTACCATCCTGTCCTCCCGAAAATGCAGGAGGATCTGGAGTATGGCCTCTACCCGCCGCGGAGACGGGAAGGCAAGCATTTGGACGGAGTCCAGGGTTATGCCAAGGAACTGTTGGCTGGGTATTAGACAACTCTTGCCATAATTGACTGTAAGAAAACTGTTCAGCCCTCGTAAGTCCAGTATAGGGCGAAACCCACCCTCTTTCTTTGGAATTAAAAAATACACTGAGTAAAACCCACCTTGCTGTGTCTGAGGATCTACAATCTCGATGGCCTTCTTCTCCAGGAGGGTGGATACCTCCTGGCTGAGGGCCTGTTGCCTTGTGGGATCGCTGACTGTAGTCAGTCTGATCCCCCTGAAAACTGGGGGCCGGCGTCGGAATTGGAGATTGTACCCCTGGGAAAGCGTGGCCACCGACCCCTCTGTGCCTGGGGTGCTGGCCTTCTGGGAGCCCGCCGGGGTTGATAGGGTCGCTCAGGAGCTGGTGAGGTCCTGGGATAACCACTAGGACGCGCTGGCGGCAGAGGACGATTGGTGCCATAACCTTGTGGAGGCTGCTGTCTCGGAAGAGATGTAGCTCCCCGAAGGCTAGCAAACTGCTGCTGTGTCTGGTTTGCCTGGATGCCACGATCCAAGGCCTGTTGTGCTGCTGGGCCAAACAGCTCCCCCGGAACTACAGGGAGAGTGCGGAGGGTTCTCCGGCATGTCTCTGATAATGGGGACTGGGCCAGCCAAACCTGGCGGCGAGCCAGCATAAGCGACGACATCAGCCTACCAAGCTCTCTGGTCATAAAGGCAAACGCCTGCAAAGAAGTGTCACTTAGACACTGAAGCATCTGCACTGGATGATTGCAAGGACTGAGACAGGGCCAGTATCAAATGGGACAAGGAGTTCCCGATACGACCCATACGTGCTGCTGTGTCATAGCACTTCGTTAATAGGTCATCAGTGATGCGACACTGTGGCCTGGGACAGCGAGCATTCGGCCTCAACACCTCCTCTGGTGCCACAATGAGGGAGGCAATGGTCGGCTCCATGGCTGGCATTCGGTCAAGTCCATGCTTGCTGGCATTCTGCATTGAAGCCAAGGCCCTGCTGTCACTGGTGTGATGAGATAGAGATCTGGGGTCTGGCCAGCATCTGTGAAGCTCCTCAATATATGGCTGGGAGGGAGGCACAGAAAAAGTATCTTGTGGCGGGACACGCCTAAAGAATGCACTAGTTTGAGCGATTGCTGCTGGAGCCTCATCCAACCCTAAGCGTGCCAGTGCCATTTGGACCACTGGCTTAACCGTGGCCGGGGAAGCTTCTGAGCCTGCCCTAGACCCACTTCCTACATGCTGGGAGCCGTCTTCAGAAGCCTGGGTAGAAGCCTCTACCTCGCCCTGTCCCGGCCTGTCCTCATAGAACTGGCTACAGGAAGCCCTCGTAGACAGGGCATCTCCCTCCCATTCAGCCTGAGGGATTGACCCCTGGGTTGACGCCAACCTGACTGGCTGAAGGTTAACGAGCAAACTCTTAATCTCAGCGAACTCTGACACTAGCTTGTCCAGTTTGGCAGCATAACCATCAGCCTTCCTAGCCTTCTTCCTGGGCGGGGCAGCCCTGGGTGGGGAGCGTACTCGTACCACTGGTTCTCTTCCAGGTGGGGGAAGCTCACCTTCAACCTGAGGTCCTTCCACCTCGGCTAGTCTTGCCACTTTCAGCCCATGTGGCATGAAACTGCAATTCATACTGATCGTCGGACAGCCCCTCCCTCAGGTGGACCACACCGAGGCATGCGGGGCATTCATCATGTCCATCTAGGGCTAGCAGTGGAGCCATGCAAGTGCGGCAACCATGTGAGCCTAACATGTTGGGGGAATTAAGCTATCCAAAATAGTCTCTTCCCAGAGTGAAGTAGTTACTACTGAGCGAAAGCACCCATCAGTAATAATTCAAACTCAAACTAAAAAGCAGTTTTTGTATTATTTTTTCGAAATTAATTTATCATTTATTTTTTCTGCTCTTAAATTCCAAACAAGGGAGTACACGCTTTAACGAGCGAAAACACTCACCAGGGAGCCTTTAATTAACTGAAACGAAAGTTGCCACAAAAATGCAAAACGCCGGTAATGGCGGTTACATGCCGCTATTCCGACATGCCGCTACTTAGACATTGACGTCTAGTGGTCGGAGTGGCGGCATTAATATTATTTTCCAAGCGTCCCACTACTGCGACAATTTTTTTTCCCCATTGTCTGAGTAGCGGCACTTTACTTTTTTTCAAACGTCCTGCCATTCCGACATGAGGCCATTAATATTTGTCATTATCATTGTACTTTAAATTAATTAATTAATGTGATTATACCCATATGTTCTGGACTTAGCATACACGCAGCTTACGCATGGGTGTGACAAATACATGGGAAAACAATTTCTAAAAAGAGCCATGAGTAAATCATCCAACTTCGAGGTTGCCCCTAGTTGGTAATATACAGTTACAGTTGAACAGCGTATTTTTCGTTTTTAGCAAGAAGAGCTAATCAAAAGTTGATTAGAGAGTCACATTTGAAATGTCGGGTAGCCTAAATTATAGCCGCGTGCATCTCAGAGGAAGAGATTTTGGAGAGAGAGAGCATATAACCTAGGTGATGATTATTTGTGTCTGGTGGTAATTAGACTTGAGTATGGATAGCCTAATTGTTTTGAATAAAAAAAGACAAAGTCAAGGAATGAAATGTAAAGTAGGTTATTTGCTCTACAATGATCATCATGGGGTTCATTTAACCATACCGACACAAAAATATGTAATTTCTTTCAGTCAATTAGTTTTCCCGAAAGGGGTTTGGACAGCGGGTGTGCTATAGATTCTGTTCTTGATGCTTGTCTCACAAGAGTCGTGATATAAAAAAGATTCCCTCAAAACTATAATCAGTCAAGTACTATTGTTCGTAGGCCTATTAGGTATAATGCACCTCAAAATATTGTGTAGGATAAAATATTGGCCTAAAATTACTGACATTATTATGGGCTATTTTTTCGTTCTTTAAGTTTCAAGTTAATGCCGGGCACTTCTGATAGGCCAGCTGTCAATCATAGTGGCACCAGTGGCGGAGCCAGAACGTAGCTAATGGGTAGGCCTGCAAACATCTGGGTGGGCCTGATTATTTTCTCCTGGACCGGCCCACAACAGGGACGTTGACCGATGGGGGGGATGCGCGATTGTTGCCGGGGGGGGGGGGGGGGGGGCGATTGTTGACGGGGGGTACGCGAATGGTGCGCGAATGTTGACGGGGGGGGGAGGGGGGGGGGGGGGCGATTGTTGCCGTGAACGTGCATGTCGCGCAACTTTTTTATTTTATTTTTCATTTTTTTAATTAAAAGTTTTAATGTCCACAAGAAACAGAAATAACAATTAAACATTGAAAGCAGAGTCTATGATAATTCGTATGAATTATCATTTTAAAATATATATATATATTTTTTTTTTTCATGAATCTTACTGGGTGGGCAAGCTGTCAATCTGGGTGGACCTGTGCCCACCCAGGCCCACCCATAGATCCGCCCCTGAGTGGCACTGGCCCACATTGGCCCTTATGTGGCTACGCGCCTAGTCGTCGGAGTACAACCCCTACTAGCCTATAGCAAATCAAGAGGGGGCGGCGGCATCATGAGTGCTTGTATAAAATTCCACCAAAAATATGAAAGGCAATTCGGAAAATACAAGTATTTACTTAAAACAGCCATGCAAATCAAGCATACACACAAAAAACTACTAAAGACAACCCACAAATTATAGCAATTATATACATAGCCGTAACAGTAATTAGCCTACACTAAAAATAACACTAACCACTAATGACACTACTATATACACACACTAACACAACTAACCACACTAACTAGGCCTATATAGAACACCTCAACATGAAACAAACACAGCAAACATGATTCAGGTTGGTCTTTGTTCACTCGAACTGGACGATGCAGTACTGGACAGCGTCCCAGTACTGCTCCAGTGTCCTGGCTCCTCGTTGATATTGTCGCCGCAGCCGCTGAAGCCTCTCCTCCTTTTCAAAAAATATTATTTCGCTTCCACAGCGCAAAAAAGGTAGGCCTACACCTTGAAACTCTGTTCTATCAACTTAAAGTCCGATTAAACTTCATTCAAAGGCAGTCCATAATTCAAATTAAATTGATTTCTAACGAACAAGTCCAAATTTCAGGTCCTAGAGCTTTATTCGTGCTTCTTCTTATATATTTATAAGTAGACTGCTGGCCTGCACGCACAGAGTTTGTTTGATGCATGGAGTTTCAACCTTTTCCCCCTGAGAGCTGAATAAAAATGAGGAGAGCTCCCTGTCTTTTACATAATGTGTAGGCCTAACATTTATTCACATGGCCGGTTCAAAATCACCTAGTTTTTGACTGAAATGTGTGCCGATATCAATTATTGGGAAAAACATTGTTTGGAGTAGAGGTCTGCACTCGCGATGCAAATGGAAGCTCATTGCGGGTGCGGGCGGGATGATAGAGGTAGGCCTACATTTATTCTATATTAATAACTATTATTATTATTATTCTATTGCACTTTCTATGAAAAGTAGGCCTAATTGTCGTAATAGCGGTACCAAAAAAGATCGGATTAGGGGCATGTCTAAATAGAGGCATGTCGTAATGACGGCATGTCAATTGTCGTAATAGCGGTACCAGAAAAGATCGGATTAGGGGCATGTCTAAATAGAGGCATGTCGTAATGACGGGATGTCGTAATGGAGGGTTGTCGTAATAACGGGCTGTCGTAATAAAGGGCGGACCCCGGTAATGGCAATCTCCGATGCAGCGAGGCAAACAAAACAAGACGTAAGCTTAAGCGGGTGCCAAAAACAGGATCCCCTTATCTTATTTAACTTTAAAGCTAACACAGAGAATACTTACCTTAGCCGCAGCTGGTAAAGACACTGTGTTAACCTAGCGTTATGTGAGCTGAGCTCACCGGCGAAAACACCGGTATGCGGCGTTCATTACATAGCCGTGCGTGACTAATCGCAGCCCTTGGAGGACGAATCCGTGGCTCCAACCATGCGGTTGCAGGGCTACCAGCAAAGAGTCACCGGCTAATATTGCTTTTAGTCAAGCTTATTTTATACTCTAAACCAGGGGTCTGCAACTTTATTATCAAAAGAGCCATTTTGCCCCCTCGTCTGCCAAAAAAAAATTGTAGGGAGCCGCACAAAATAACAGAGCTTGTAAACCTTTAAAAGTTCTCATCTTTTTTTTTTTTTTTTAGCTGTTATAACCACTGAATACAACAAAAAGTAGCCCACTTTAAAATAAAACATTTAGCTGAGCTTTAAAAATAAACATAAAATTAGGACCGTCCTTGACAAGTCCATGTCAGTGTTTTCTCGTCCTCTTCGGGTTTTTTGCTCAGCCAGCAATAAACTGAAGCACCTGAACATACAAAAATATCTACATCAGCTTGGAGTCTGATTTTGTTTTCCAGGAAAAATAATAGCTTGTGGAAATTGCATCGACAGGATAAACAATTTCTCAGCTTGTTGAGAGCACAAAAACTGTGTGCCTCGTTTATTGAAAACTCTGAACATAAGATGGCGACGTACATGCGTACATGTCGCAAAAAGACGAGCATGGGCTCGTCGTCATGACAACAACATAAACAATATCAGAACACACAACGCAATGGTGAATTGTATGTAAAATGTAAAAAACCATTCACTACAAGCTTATTAAATTATATTATTCTTGCCTGTTTAATGTGACTTCTGTGTCTGAACTTCGCTGCAGATCTTCCCTATGTCAGGGCTGTAGGATGTGACTTTGAGCTTCATACAGGCCTGTAGGCTCTCATCTACGAGGCGGGAACGGTGTTTGTTCTTTATGAAGTTCATGCTTGAGAACAATTGCTCACATAAGTATGTTGAGCCAAAGATGGACATGACTCCAAATGCATACTTTTTCATGTTAATATACGTGTCAGGAATGGCACTCCATGTTTCAAAAACAAGTTTGTCGGGGTGGGGGAGTTTCTCCATATCACTCCATTTGTGCTCTTTAACGAGTGTAGCCTTCTGACAGGCGACTTCTTCAATATCCGCCGTCAGTGATTTGAACTTATTTACCCATAAATCTTTATCCGCTATGTCAGCCAGTTCAATTTCTAGATCAGGCTTACTTACTCCGGTGAATGCAACTGTGTTCAGCAGGGATGGGTCGATGTCCAGCGGTGTGACAGGGAAAGAGAGGGTAGGCTTCTCCTTTCTGAAATCACTGAATCTTTCTCCAAATGCAGCTTGCATTGTAATGATGGCACGGTGGAAATAATCATAATTTATTTGATTGTTCGCTTCTTTGAACTCTCTTAGGGAGGGAAAGTGAGAGAGCGTACCTTTTTGTGCATCTCTTGCGAACACTGTCATCTTGCGCTCAAATGCCAAAACATCTTCCAGCATCTGCAGGGCTGTTCTTCCCTTTCCTTGGAGATTTTTATTCAGCGTGTTCAAGTGACTTGTCATATCCACCATGAAGTAGAACTTACTCAGCCAATCGAGGTCTTCCAGTTCAGGATAGCTGAGGCCTTTACTTTCCCAAGAAGGTTTTCACATGCTCCAGACAGGTAGCGAAGCGTTTCAGCACCTCTCTGGACAGCCACCGGACTTTGTTGTGCAGCAGGAGATCCGAATATGCATTGCCGACTTCTTCTAACAATGAACAAAACTGTCGGTGGCTTAACCCGTTCACAATTATTTTGTTCACTATCTTGATAACGAGGTTCATCACTTCCACACAGTCAGGGGGGAAAGTTTGTGCGCACAGCGCTTCTTGGTGGAGGATGCAGTGAAACGTCATGAGCTCTCGATCCAGTGACTTTTGAAGCAAATTCACAAAGCCCTTATGTGCTCCTCTCATGCTGGGTGCCCCATCAGTAGACACTGACACCAGGTGAGTGGTGTTTATTCCTTTCGCTTCTAGACAACTCAAAACAGCATCACAAATGTCCTGCCCTCGTGTTTGGCCCCTTTAGCGGTATGAGTTCAATCAGTTCTTCCTGCGGCCCATCAGAGTTTACATATCGGCATAACAGTGCTGTCTGCTCAACATCGTTTACATCACTTGACTCATCACAGGCAATTGAAAATGCTTGAGCTGAATTGATGTCAACAATTTGCTTACTGCTGATGTTTTCTGCCATTTTAATGGTCCTGTCTCTGACGGTCTTTGCGGGAGAGAGGCATTTCTCTAATTTTCTGAATAATTTCCCGTTTGTTTTTAAAGTCGGAGAATAGATGCTCCGATATTTTCATGAACGACTCCTTCATATACTCTCCATCTGTGAACGGCTTCCCCCTCTTTGCGATCTCCAGAGCTGCCACAAAGCTAGCAGTGCTAGTTGACTGTGGAGAACTGATCCACTTCTTGAAAGATAGTTTGCGCTCTTCAGCTTTTCGTAGCAGTTCCGAAATTGCTCTCTTTCGCTCATCCTCGGTTGAGTATTTTTCAGCGAATGCTAAGTGTTTGTTTTGGAAATGTCTTTCGATGTTACATTTTTTGTTGTTCGATATTTTTTGTCACTGACAGAGCGTGCTGATTGTTTGAGCTCTGCAAACTGGTCTCGCAGAGTGCTTACATATGAGTGCAGTGAGCGCAAAAGAACAGCAGTAAAAGCGCAAAAACAGCAGTAGCTAAATCCATGTTGCTTTTTTGTAGTTGATCACTTGTTGCTTTAAACCTCTGCAGTACCCGGTCCCACAACATACTCATTATTACTGTCTCCAGTTTATCAAGTTTAGCAACCAGTGCAGCAGCTTCGCATTTTGTTTGTATTTTCTCGTCACAATCTGAGGCTATTTTCGCTAACGTATCTCTAATTGCCCCGTAATTTTCATTGAGAGCTTTTGTGGACTCTGCTCTGCAACTCCATCGAGTGGTGCTGAGAGATTTTAGAGTGTGGCTGATGTGATGTTCGCTGTTTTGGAAAACAGTACGCCAGCGATGCGTTGAGGCATTGCTAAATGTATAAAGAGACTGCAGCAGTTCAAAAAAAGATTTGACCTCCTCACAGCAGTTATTAATGCTATTAACACCTACGAGGTTCAATGAATGGGCAGCACACGGTGTATAAAGAATTAGTGGGTTTTGTTTTTTTAAGTGCGCCTGGAGCCCACTGTATTTGCCAGACATGTTGCTCGCATTATCGTAACTTTGGCCACGACAGTTTGACAACTCTAACCCCAAGCCTCGCACCATTTCAATCACAGATTCAGCCAGGCTTATACCTGTATGGCTGTGGATGGGCTCAAACCCGATAAATCTCTCTACTACTCTGCCATCTTCACTGACGAAGCGAAAAACAAACGTGAGCTGATCAACGTGTGCTAAATCTGGTGTTGAATCAACAATTACAGAGAAATATTTCGCCTGTCTGATTTCCTTTGCTATCATTTGTTTAGTTTTCTCCCCCATTAATGAGATAAATTGTTCACACACAGTTGAGGACAAATAAGATGGCTTACCTCTACCCTTATTGCCATATTTCTCCAGGTGCTGTTTCAAAAAAGGGGTCAAACTCCGCTATCAGTTCAAGCAGTCCCAAATAATTCCCATTGTGCGCTGAGCCCAGTAGTTCGTTGTCACCTCGAAATGGCAGTCCTCTCGCTCCTAAAAATGTTATGACAGCGACCACACATCTGAGGACTTTCCAATAATGCTGTTCTGCTTCACACTGACGGGCAAGATAAGCGTCCACTCTGCATGCATGTTTAGAACTGTGCAATAAATGCAACATGTTTTATCTATGTTCTGCACTCTTTTCATGATCACTAATCCTCTCTGGATGTTTCCAATCACAGAATCCGCTAATAAATGCATGTCTTTGCGATGACAGGAGTTTACAGGCATAACAGTAAATTGAGCCAGTCGACGGCGAGTAAAGTAACCATTCCCTCGGCACAATTTGGTTGTTTTGAAGACGGCAATGAAGCAAATCGTTGGTGAGAGAGCGTGTCCAAGACCCAATTCCGGACTCCCTCACCGATGCAGGATATTTGGACGCCCGGTTGTGGAAAGCTGCAGGCCCTCTGTAGAGTGCCTCTTCCCGGAGCTGCTCCGTAATGGGCGGCCACAGTGCAGGATCTCCAGGGAGCATCGGCGTGCTCGTAGTCCCGACGGACGGCGGTGGTGAGACGGAAGGCCCATCATCATTGTTGTTTCCCTCGGTAGTAGTCGCACTTGCAGTAGAAGCCGGGACCGCGACCGGGCTGTCGTCTGAACTTGAAGAAGCTGCTAGCGGCGTCTCAGTGTCCAAGCTACGTGGCGCCGACTCTGCCGGCGGGGGAGAATTGCTAGCTTCCTCTTCCACAGAAGCTGCCTTGGTAATCGTTATGGCATTGAAGAATGTCCCTATTTTTGGTATATACTTTAAATTCTCCGCATTTCTGACTAATTTCTCCTTTTTTATTTTCCGTTTCGTGCTTCCACTCAGCCTCTCCATTTTAGCATCTTTTTCAAATGAAAACTTTGTTGGGTGCGGTTGGTGACGTCCCGCAATGCACGTTGATTGGCTTAACCTTTGACCCACTTCGTACGGGCTGACCAATGAGGAGGGTCAGATGATCTTCACTTTTTCCCCCTCATTACAGTCTCACAGGCAGTGGATACAGCGCAATACCACCGGCGGGCAGGTTAATAAAGCGATAACCAGATTTGTTTTTTATGCCCTCACTGCCCTCCATCCATGGGCCCTTTAGAGGTTGTGGGCCCCTGGGCAATTGCCCGGTTGCCCATATGGATAATCCGGCCCTGTTTATGACGTGTTATTACCCGAAAAAACGTACATTTGCAGAACCAAATAGCACTCTGACTTTTGTTTCAAGGGGCTTGGTTTAACAACTGATATGTTTTTTTGCTGTATTTTCTGTGCATATATACAGTATAATTAATTCATATAAACATGATTAAAACAACTGTAAGGTTTAGAAGTGGAGTTAATTCATATTTGAATGTTGTAAGGCTCAGAAGTTAATATAATTTATATTTGAGTTAATTTACTAGAAATGTATTTACAATGTTTAGTGCAGCTAATCATTTACATATTTATGTTACACAATTATTATTTACATATGTACATGTTTACATATTTAACACAGTCAGTTCTAGCTTCTGATTGGTTAGTTCAGTCACGTGTAAGGTCCGAACAAGGAAGTGGGGTTGTTGTGAGATGTTGAGTAAAAGTACGGCTTGAGAAAGTCATCTGTCTCCATCCTGCTATTTATTCTCAGAAAGAGAGAGAAAGAGAGAGAAACTTTATTGTCCCCATGGGGAAATTATTTCTCAGCAAATGGGGCTTGGACATGACCTGATACAGTGTACAAAACACAAAACAATAACAAACCCCAAGCACATTGACATTTACACATTAAGCCCAAGACATGACAGGGACATTGGGACATTTAAACATTAAACATTTAGACAGACAGTTCCTACACATGGCATCAATGCATAGTGACCAGTAATGCACTGAGGCTGTTGAGTGCACAGGAAGAAATAACAATAATAAAAATAACAACAACAATGATAATACTAAAATGTGCAATGATAAATGTGCAATTTACAGATGTACAAAGTTGGTGGATATACAGATGTGACGTCTTGCTCAAGCCCGCTGAGCAGGGTACGGCACAATTAAAATCTAGTATTTTCCTTTGTAGGCCTACCTGTATGTTTGTTAAAAAGGCTAATTGCTTGTGGGATGAATGATTTCTTAGTCCTGTTCTTAGAAAGGGCAGGGTAACGAAATCTGCTGCCTAATGGCAGCAGTTCAAAGATATTAAATAGTGGATGTTTAACATCTGCTAAAATTGTGTCTATTTTACCAAGTGATCGTTCTCTGTGGATCTGTTCCAGACTTTTTATATTTATATTTGTGCCCATCAGCTTGCTAGCAGTTGTTACTATTTTCCTAAGCCTACCTTTTTGCGCTTCTGTTGCATTACCAAACCAACAGAGAATGCCAAAGGTTAAGACACTCTCAACAAAGGCACTATAAAACATCTTGGTGATCCTCTGGTCAACATCAAATGAGACCAACTTCTTTAAAAAATAAAGTCTTTGCTGCCCTTTTTTTTGGATAACTTCTGTGTGCTGCTCCCACTTCAACTTGTTATCTAGGACTACCCCCAGATACTTGTACTCAGTAACTGACTGTATGGGCTGCCCGCTGATAGTAGTAGGGCTACATGTTATTGATTTATCTTTTCGGAAATCAATGGACATCTCCTTTGTCTTTAAAGTGTTTAGGAGCAGGTTAGACTGCTCACACCAGCCTAAGAACTCGGGTAAGACTGGGCCATGGTCCTGTTCACTCTCCTTAAGGAGGCTGACTAGTGCTGTATCGTCAGCGAACTTAATCAAATATCTGCCAGGGTAGGGGCTAGAGCAGTTGTTGGTATAGAGTATAAACAATAGGGGAGATAACACACACCCTTGGGGAGAACCAGTATTAGTAATAATTTTATCAGAAAGAGAGGAGCCCACCTTCACCTGTTGGACTCTCTGACTCAAAAAATCTAAGAGCCAGAGGATCAAGCCTCCATCCAATCCAAAATTCACTAACCTCTGAGCCAAGATGTTGGGGTTAATTGTGTTGAACGCAGACGAAAAATCAAAAAATATAATTTTTACATGAGTTTTTGGCGCTTCCAGGTGTGTGTACACAAGATGTAACAGAGTCACAATAGCGTCATCAACCCCCCTTCTAGGCCGATACGCAAACTGTAGTGGATCTAGTAACTGATGGGTATGTATGAAAACGTGTTTCTTCACTATTTGTTCCAAGCATTTCATAACAAGGGAAGTCAATGCTATGGGGCGGTAGTGATTTTGCTCAGTGGGAGAGGGGATCTTAGGGATGGGGATGATAGTTGAAGTTTTCCATAGAAATGGAACAGTGTGCTGATCCAGAGAAGACTGAAAGATATCTGTAAAAACTGGGGACAATTGCTCAGCGCAGTGTTTTAGCACACTGCCAGATATGTTATCTGGGCCAGGGCTCTTACGTGTGTTAACTCTCTTGAATAACCTATTAACTTCTTCCTGTGTGATAATGATGTACTCAGTGGCTGTCAGGTCAGGCTGTTCGGTGACAATATCAGTTGTCCCTTCAAAACGGGAGAAGAAAACATTTAAATCATTAGCCATATCATAACCATCCCTACCCATGGCACCTAAGTTATTATATTTCCCTCTTCCCTTATGGGGGGCGCTGGTCATGGTTTTGATTGACTGCCATGCCTGCCTGGAATTACCCAAGGTCATGTTTTGCTCTACTTTTTGTTTGTATATATTCTTATCTATCTTAATCTGTTTTTTAATTTCTCTTTGTGCGTTTCTCTTTGCTATTTCATCTTTCTGGATGTGGGCCCATTTCTTTATATTAAGGAGGGATTTCAATTTTTTTGATACCCAGGGTTTGTTATTAGGGTACATCTTAAATGATTTAGTAGGCACGACTGAGTTCTCACAGAACACAATGTAGTCTGATATGACCTCCACCTGTTCATTTAAGTCCGGGCATTTAAAAACCTCCCAAGAGGTACAGTCGAAGCATCCCTGGAGTGCCATGATGCTGTCTTCATTCCAGATCTTAACAGTCCTTGTCTGGGGCTTTTCTCTCTCCAGAAGCCGTTGGTACACAGGCCGGAGATGTACCACATTGTGGTCTGATGCACCCAGAGGGGGCAGGGCTGAAGCAGAGTAGGCACCCTTAATGCTGCCATAACATACTGTGAATCCAGGGTCTTATGTTTCCTAGTGTGACAGCCTACATATTGGTAATACGTGCGTAGTGTCTTCTTCAGTGAGCACTTATTAAAATCACCCAAGAAAAATTTAGGAGCGTCGGGAGAGAGGGTATCCAATTTTTGTGAAAGATGAAATATTATCTCTGACGCTTTTTCAACATTTGCTTGGGGGTGAATGTAGAGGACTGTAAAAAAAAGTTGTGGAAATTCGCGCGGGAGGTAGTAGGGACGGAGGGACACACAGAGCAACTCGATGTCAGGAGTACAGAGGCTCTCCCGCACTACCACCGATCCCCTCCAGCACCAGTCATCTCGGATGAAGAGACCCACTCCGCCGCCACTGGTCTTCCCTGTAATCCCTGGGTCGCGGTCAGCTCTGTAGAGAGTGTAGCCAGTTGGTTCCACCTCGTTAGATGGGACGTTGCCGTCCAACCAAGTCTCCGTGACTGCCAGCATGCAGGCGCCCCGGTACTCGTGCATGTACCTTACATTGGCCGTCAGTTCATCTGCCTTCCCCCTCAGCGACTGGGCATTAATTAGCAGACAGGTAGGCAGCGGGAGACGTGCTTTCATTCTCTTCAGTCTCTGTCTAATTCCCCCCTTCTTTCCACGCTTGCGTTTACGCTGTGTGCGGTAGGAATGCAATCGTTTATCGTAATCCAGCAAGGAATATAAGTTCTGATGTTCGGGGTTGCACTGTAGAAGGAAATCCCTCGTATACTTAATGCGCTGGATAATGCCGTCTGCAGCGTTTCCGTGATTGAGTCCGAGTCCACAGGTAAAAAGTAAACTCAAGGCCAGCAAGACAAGTACAATCCATGCAGGTGATGCCATGGTTAGATGATGGTAGATGTTGATATTTAGCAAGTTAAAAACACACGATTAACGTAGACATACAGTAGACTATAAAAACAACAAACACGAGTCATGTCAACACGCCGCATTCACTGTGGTCGCCACTGAGCAGCGCCCGAGAGGGAGAGTGATCCTCCACATACCGAACCCTAACGTTACACATATTTTACTTTTCTAAGCTTTACCTCTCGCATCATGTCATCATGATTCCGATTTGAGCGGTTCTTAATTATTTTAAAGCCCAGTTCAGATCAAAGATTGGCAATGAAACTGCTTGCAACGAGTCTGCAGAGACTGCCTGCGAACGAATCACAAGATAATTGTTTGCCGACCAAGATAGCCTACAAGAACTATGAACAGATTAAATGCCATCACCATTTTGCCTTCACCATTTTGCTGGTGACTGCTGTTTTGTTTGCTACCTTACAACATTAGCTTAACGTAAATTAAAAAGAACACGACGTAACTTACCGGAAACACCCAGGATGCTTGCAATCGAGCAAAGGGCATTGCTTTTGTTTGTCTTGTTTGAGTACGATTTTGAGCTACAATCATAAGTGAAGGATGTCCTTCAAAAAGTTGGATCAGCTGGTCCTCTATCCAGAAATCTGCCATGTTTTTGTACTGGCCTGTGCTGTTTGCTGATTGGCTGAAGAGAAATAGCTACGTCCTTGCGCTCTCTAAAACTGCACTTGGCGATTTGACGAGGGGTCTTTAGAAACCCCAGGCAGCGACTTCAGACGCTCTCTAACAACCAGTTCACACCGCTACAACTTTCTAAAACCGTTTCGTCTCGTTGCGAATCATTGATCTGAACTGACCTTAACAGCCACTCAGGCCACCTCGGTGGATGTTCTTAGGCACTTGGCGACCTTCCCAAAGCTGCCCTCACCCAGGAAGGATTCAACCAAGGGAGAGAGGAAAAATTAACAAAATAAACATGTATTGTCTATCCATTTCTCTCTATGTCTGCATTCTGTCTGTCTCCTAGGCTCTCTGCCTGCCTGTCTCTGTTAATTTATTTCTGCATAACATATCAAATAGAGCCCGACCGATATGGGATTTTTAAGGCCGATACCGATACAAATATTTGATGATTTAAAAAGCCGATATTCCGATATATCGGCCGATATATATATTTTAAAAAGAAATTCCAGAAACACGTAACAAAACATAAACAGATATCCCTAACATTAGTTATATGGAGTTATTTATGAGTCCTGGCTAAAATAATAGGATAATGCAGTGAACACACTTCACTGATGGGTCACACCGCGAGCGACATGAGCAGCAGGGGGCGCTGTGGCTGCTGGCTGCCGTCATCAGGGGGGTGGGGCTTCAAGCAGCACTGCAGACATCAAGTTCGGTTGCGCCCATTGCAATATCAAGTTTGTAGTAGAGCTATTCGGCAGGCCGGCGCGACAAGCATGTTCAAATAACAATTTACACGTTTCCCCTGTTTATTATTTAGTAATCAAAATAACAGAAATGGAGATAAAGCATTATAAAGTGCAAAACACACTGCCGCCGCGGCGCGTCTATGACACAAGTGCCGCCCGTAGCACCCATAGCCTATAGGAATATAGTCGTCTCCAGAGCAGAAGGAAAACTAAAGAAAAGAAAAAAGCGCCTTTTCGGCGGCACTTGATGCGCGGCGACGCTGTGAAATAGGACAGTGGCGTGAAGTGTAGCGGGTTGCTGCTTCGCGCCGACGCCGCTCATTTGCATAAAGTTAAACTAATTTCAACTCTCCGCGTCGCGCTGGACGCCGGCGTCGCGCTGCTCGCTGCCACCGCGGTGCCGGCCGCTCCTCGTCGGCAGCGCTCATTGAAAATGAAGGACTGCCGCTTTTGCTGCTCATGTCGCTCGCGGTCGTGGATAACTCGTTCGCTCTGCCCGACTCTGGCTGGATCAGCTGGTTGTAGGGTTTGTGGCGTTGTAACTGGTTGAAGGGGGTTTCGTCCGTTTTTTTAAATATTCATTTATCGGCCATTATAAATGCCGATACCGATAGTTTGGAAAATGCCTAATATCGGCCGATAATATCGGCCCGCCGATATATCGGTCGGGCTCTAATATCAAACCACACCCACTATTGCCATGTTAGCTACTTTGGCCATATGAAGGAACACACAGGAAGAGAGAGAATAACATTAAATAAATACATGACGCCGGACATTTGCATATGTTGATGTCAAATTGACCTAAAGTGAAAGTGGCCAGTATACTGCAAACATGTACTCCTATAATACTGGTAGTTGTAATGGCACATTGCAATAGTGAGGAAATCCCGCAAGCAAATGGCATTCCCTACAATTACTAGTAGGGCAAGTGCTGTTTTGTGCTCGGCACCTGCACACATCACAACATAAAAAAACGAAACTTAACATTTAAGTTTGTCTCGTACAAAGTTTGGGTCTTTTTTCTTTGAAATGTTCAGTTTGAGTATTTTGTTGCACTTCAAGCCGTCGTTATTGTAAAAGTAGTTCCTGTGGGGACATCCAACACAACCTGACACGGAGTTTCATTGTATATTTAACTCTTGAACTTTATTTCTTAGCTCCAAGGATACAACATTTCTTGTAGGGCTGCTCACCACTAAAGTGCCGCTCGGCTCAGAAAGTCAGCCCCACGTGAGGATCTACTCTTGTCTCTCACTCGGCTTCCCTCTTCCTGTTTCTCCCGACACTTTACAAAATGAATGTCCCTGCACCGTTTCAGTGCTACATGATACTCCCACACCCCAAAAGAAATGTCCTAATTTCAAAGACAATAAAAAAATAAAACAAACAAAACCAGAGAGCATAGTACCCTCTGTGAAGTTAAGGCAAACATTATCCCATAACATGAGCCATCCGGACTTTTGTGTAATCCCTAGAATAACAACATTGTAGGTGAGCAGCCAAAACAAAAACAAAAAAAATATCTTTAACCTTTCCCAATACAGAGCATGAAGAGAAAAATATAATGTCCTTTATAACTCAAAGTCCTGAAAATGAGAGGGCAGACGACGTGCCCGACTGGGGAGTGAACGGGTGGCCACCCTTGTGTTTGACGTAGAGGGGGGAACTGCCGGTGGCAGGGTACTGGGCATTCTTGAGGGCCCAGCCGCGGGGACAAAATCATTAGTAGGTGTATGTTGTGGATGTTGAGGGGACGGTACTGTGGATGTATGTATGTGGGGTTGTTGGGAAAATGTTGGCGTGGCTGGCAAATTGGGATATGGTAGAAACCCTGAAAGATTGGCCAGAGGAGGTGAGTGTCCGTGAAAGGGAGTGATGTGCTGTTGGGGCTGTGATGGGTCACTAATGAATGGTTTGGTACAGTTATAATGGATGACTTTGGGTTTGGCTGTAGGACGGGAAAGGTCACGCACTAAAAAGGTGACAGATGGGGAGTTATCAGAAGGGGCCAGTGGTTGAATGAATTCATATGGGCCGATCCAACGCGTAGCTAATTTGTTGCACCGGTGGGCTGGATCATCCACTAAGATCAGGTCCCCTGTCTTGTATGGAGTGAACTTCAGGTGACGGTCATAATATTGACGTTGTCGCTCCTGAGCTCTGTCTCTAAATGCAGTAGCGGACTCATAGGCACTGGTGAGACGCTGACGTAGATGGTTGGCATAAGCAGCAGGAGTTCCACTAGTGGCTTCCTGTGTAAGCAAACTATCAAGGGCTATTCGTGCTTCGTGGCCATGGGCCAAAAAGAAAGGCGTGTGCAGTGCTTGTGTGTGTAACTGTTTTATAAGCCAGTGCAATCTGGGGGAGATGGTCATCCCATTCTTGCCCCACCTCCAAGAGGTATTTGGCGAGCTCTTCTTTTAGTGTACGGTTATACCGCTCTACCGCCCCATCACATTGGGCGTGGTAAGGCGAAGTGCGCAGTTTACGAATGGACAAGAGACTGCAAAGCCGTTTCACCAGATCTGATTCAATCTGCCTGCCTTGATCGGAGTGCAGTGCTTCTGGGACTCCATGCTGTGGTACGTACTGTTCAAAGATGCAGTGTGTGACCGAGACAGCTGTCTGATCTTTTAACAGGTAGAGGTTGACAAACTTTGTGTACAAATCCATCATTACTAAAACATAACGGTGGTCTTTGGTTGACATGGGCAATTCGGTTATGTCAGCAGCAACAATTTGGAAGGGACAGTCAGGGGAGATGGAGACCAAAGGTGCCTGGGGCCGGGGCAGAGGGGAACGTCTTGACTGGCAAGCTAGACATTGAGTACAATGTTTGGAAATGTCAGCCAACATTTAAGGCTAATAGAATGACCGTTGTGCCCTGTCCAGAGACCTCGCTAAACCATTGTGACCCGCACCTGGGTGACCATGTACATGATGCAGTATGATGTGAATGAGAGATGTGGGGATCACTACCTGCTCTGACCCATGGTGAGAATGTGCATTCCTAACCAAAAGTCTGTTTGTCACAGTGAGGCGACTGAACTGAGACCACATTTTCCTAAGGTAGGAAGAGACACCACATAACTGCCATAATGGTGATCGTCGGCCATCTCTAAAGCGGTGGTTATACTTCTACAACTGCCTATTGCGCTATCCAACTGCGTAACCACAGAGACCCCTCAAGCCCTCATAGTTCTCCGTCATGGTGCCGGATACGCAATGCAATTTCCCGCCCGCAAAACAAACAAGGTGCAAAGTAAACAAGATTTCACACAACATTCACACAACATTTCACACAAGTAAACAAGTACAAAAGGGATAAATAGTTAAGAGGGATAGTTAAAAGGGGATAAATTATAATAAAAAATGAAATGCTTTAAAAGTAAAAAACGTAATGGCTAAAAACAAACTATTTACAACCATGTAGTGCAATTTGCCACCGTCTCTTTTAAGTTATAGTTTCAAGTAGGTCGGGTTGGCATTCTGGAGCTTTATGCGTCCATAGAGCGTCGTGCATCGCATCATCCTGGTCCTCGTCAGCCACTTTCCTTAACATGTCACCGATTGTCTTTGTGAAGCGGGTGATGGCGTTTTTAGAGGACCAATCGCAGCCCTTGCCGTCTCCGTTGTCCGTTAACAGAGTGACGGACACTTCACTTCAAAAATATTTCATGCAGCCGGAGACGACGGAGAGGCTCTCCGGCGACATAGAGGGCTCTCCGTAACCGACGTAGAGCACTTTACACAGGAGTATAAATAAGGCTTAACCCATGACAAGACCAAGGCAAGGTCTGGGTCTGTCTGTTGTTGCTCTGCAACATTCCAGTCCATCTGAATTTGAATATGGTTAGAGGTCATGTAGCCTTGGACTGAGCCTATATGCTGACTAATATCAACCGTCTGGGTAGCAGCATTTAAAGAAAGTGAAGGCGCGAGCTGAGAGGGACTAAAACTTTCAGCTGACTCATGAGATGGGCGGTGAGACATGGCGTCAGCATTTATATGTTTGTTACCATTGCGATGTATTATACACCATAGAGGTCTAACTCCACTGACCAGCGAGCTCTTCGACCTGTCGGATCCTGATCCAAGGGCAACTTTCTGAGGCCTACCAACGGCTTTTGGTCGGTGATGATGGTGAAAGGGTGAGAGGCAAGGGTGAAACGCCTATAATAAGAACACAGACCCAGGAATGCTCTGACTTGAGTGGCTGACTGTGGAACTGGCCACATAGAGACTTTCTCTGTGTTGGCAGGGTCAGGCTCAACACCTGTGCTAGAGACCCGATGACCAAGGAACGTGACTGGGGACTGAGCAAGGTGACATTTGGAGGGCTTTAGTTTCAGGCCAGCTATGCGGAAACGCTCAAACACCTCCTTCAGGTGTTGTATGACGTGAAAAGTTCTCACTGTAGACAATCATGTAATCTAAATAAATTAAGCAGATGCTCCAATGTAAGCCACGAAGGACCAGCTCTATCAAAACGTTGAAAGCTGGGAGGGGCGTTGGAGAGACCCATTGGCATCATGCGAAATTGGTAAAGCCCTGATCCGGTGGAAAAGGCTGTCTTTTCTTTGTCGGCTGGGTTAAGAGGTATTTGCCAATACCCAGCAGTCAGGTCAGTTGTGCTAAAAATTTTGGCCCCAGACAGTCTGTCCAATGTGTCCTCAACCCGCGGAAGCGGGTGTGAATCTTTAATTGTAACTGCATTTAGATGCTGAAAGTCCACACAAAAACGGTGGGTACCATAATTTTTCCTTACAAGCACCACAGGTGCTGACCATGGACTACAAGATTCCTATATCACCTCATGTTCTAAAAGTTTTGACACTTCCTTTTGCAAGACCGCCTGAGTTGCAGGGGATGTTCTGTAAGGGCGTAGTTTAATGGGTGGAGCGTCACCAGTATTAATTTTGTGTGTGGTTAATGTTGTCTGGCCATAGTCACGAGAATGAGCGCTAAATATATCAGCAAACTCTGTCAACAGTTGCTGAAGTTGTGACCGCTCTTCTAGAGATACACATGCATCATCCAAAGACACTTGAGGTGTTGGGCAAGCTGGCCTATCGCTAACTCCGATTGAAGACACCACTGTATAGTCGTCATATGGCCGACCCACAACTGCAAAAACCTGGCCTAACGGGCATCCACCATCCAAGAGAACTGGATCGTGAATGGGGTTAACAACTCTGACGACACCCTTGCCACCCTGGATAGTTGTTAATGTCCTAGCTATTGCCAAATTCACAGAGGGGGGTGTATGGGGCTCTAACATGCCTACATAAGTGTCTGAGTGAATGGCAGGGACAGCATTACCCAACACAGAAATGGGCACAGCCATTTCAGACATAGGCGGGACAGTTACAGATGTGATGGTTACCACTGCAACCTGAACGGGGATAAGGGATTGAGGCTGTGAAAGGGAAACTTCAGTGTTGTAGAGCTGTAGGCACGCCTGGGGCAGATTCACTATTGCACTGTGTTGTGTGAGGAAGTCCCAGCCCAAAATGACTGGATGACTAGCCGCGCGCACAACATGAAAGTTGTGGGGCAACATGACATCACCAATATGTTTTGGTGCAGAGATTGTGCCTAAAATGTATGCATACCACTTGTTGTTGATACTGTATAAATATGTGCCAACGACCTGAATAAACCAGAAGCTTTGTGATCTCACACAGTACCCACTGTCTCGGCTCACAGTACCCACTGTCTCAGCTCACTTTGTTTCCCGGATGTCCGTAAGCTTCCAGGGTTGGAGGAAAGATGACTCCAGAGATGTTGACGTAACTGTTAATGAAATATGGTAAATATGGTTAAACCAGATGTCTGGGGTCTTGTGGTGTATGGTACGCAGACATCTGAGGATTTCAAATGAAAATACATTCCTGGGGTTGTGCGGTGTGTGGAGCACAAGAAACACAATTCTGACAGAACAATATTCAATAGGAGGATGTTAGAAGAATAGGGATGTTCAACATTACTGTTGAAGTCGTCTAGGTTCCTGTGATGACGGAGCTCAGTACTGTAGTCTACCATTTGTAAACAATAGTAATATTGAGAAATGGCTAGGCCTAAATCAGACTGAGGATCTCATAGCTCAGCACTCTGTAGTGTATCATTTTCAAACAATTGTAAAACCAAAAAAATGGAGTAGACCTAAATTAGACTAAGGGTGTCAGCTTTCGGTTAGTTTTATCACTCAGCTTTCAGCTTTAAATTAGACTGAGGGTGTCAGCTTTCAGTTAGTTTTATCACTCAGCTTTCAGGTTTTGAATTCGGGTTTTGTTTTTTTCATTTTTGCAAATGATAAAGTGTAATTCCGACTGAGGGGTTAATGTGTAATTCCGACTGACGATTATTAATCACATCACAATAACTACTGAAAGACATTGAAAGAACGGAAAGAAACATCAAATTGTATTTAAAAGTGTAATTTAAGTGACTCATCTATCTTTACAAACTAACTGCTGCTATAGTAACTTGCTGAATATAGGAGGGGGAAATGGGAAAATCTAAAAATTATAAATGTCCTAAGGGTAAGGGGACCGAACAAACACTTTTTTTAAAAACTGAACTAAAACTGATAAAGATGTCCCAAAAGATGCATGTACAAACAGAAGGACGGCCCTAAGAGAGGTGAAAATCTTATGGATTTTGTAAATTGAATCATAGTTTTTAAATTGATACATTCTGATTTATAGATAATATGGCTGGATGGACAGTCAATGTCTTCACAGATCTCGTTAAAAGAGGAAGACATCTCAGCATACTTCAATACATTAGACCTTACTTTAAAAAGTGTCATGTATATATATATATATATATATATATATATATATATATATTTCTTTTTTGTTAAATAAACAGTTTAAAAAAAACATTATACTTAAAGTGTTTAATGTAAGCGTAAACAGCTGTATAACAAGCACTCAACATTGTCTGGTAGTAGGCCTACTAATACTGAATATTTAGAATATTGCTCAGTAAACACCTCCACCAAAATGGTACATAATGGAAGTTTGTTTGACAGGGAGGTGACAGTGGCACTGCCATGCGGTGGCCATGGGGGCCATGACCACCCTGATACCCCCCTCATGAGTCTGTGCATAAAATTCTTGGTAGGCATAATATATTTCTATCTGATATTTTACATTAGGTACTATTCATTTAAATCAGTTGTTATCTCCTCTACCACTCGTCCACAGTAGTCCAGGGGTCAACCAGCATATCGGTCGGGCAAATATAGTGAACTCCCAGGAGTTCAGGGAAATTCCCGCCTCACCAAACTGAGGAAGTGGGACCTACCCTAAAGGACCCTGCAGAAGTGCGGTAGTTATTGCAATGTACAACAAACCTGATGCTGCCTAAGTGTTGTGTGTGTACCAATAGAATAAGCCCACCATTTTTTGCTTGATTGTTAAATTGCTTTGGTCAGACAAATGTCCTTTGTACATGCCAACAAAGGTTTCTGTGACGTGAATAGTATTCAAGTAGGTGGAGACAACAGCGCCCCAATTGCTATGTGTTATGGTACATGTATAAGGCTTCAGGTAGGGACAATTGCTTATGCGACATAGCGTACATACTGTACTGGTAAATGCTCATTGCTTAGAGTTTGAAATAGGTGTTTATTGTTTTCATTCCTTTTTATTCTCCCTCAGGTCTTAAACTAGAGGAAGTATAATCCCTGTTCTTGGAGGTATGGTTACTGTGAAATGTTTAAATTCTGCCATGACGCTGCATATCCTGAAACGATTGTCAGAGTTGGGGATCGAGCCCAGATCTTCAGATCCACAGTTCTACTCTAAACCCAGTGAACAAAAGGGAAGGGTATAGACTCAAGTGCAGAGATGGTTTAACTGAAGTGTTGTTTATTTATAACAAAGTCTTTGGGCAAAAACACAGAAGATCACAGAAATCCAAAGCAAGGTCAAAAAACCAAAGCAAAGAAGACCATAAGAATCCAAAGAAAGGGCAAATCCGAGTGGGTAATCCAGAGAGCAGGCAGCGGTCAAAACACAGAGAATCAATAATAAAGTCCTTTTCAAAACTAAGCTTGGGTCAGAGCTAGAACATGGCACACCAAAGACTAAGCACTGAACATAGTAAAAGGCAGGGCTTAAATACATGTCTTAATTGGTCATGTGACAGGAGCAACAAGACACAGGTGACCGGAGTAATTGGGAATGCAAGGGAACAGAAAATACCTAAATAACACATGCACAGCCACTAAATGCCGCCAAAGTCCAAAATGCAAAAAACATGTCTCAAAACCATGACAGGACCCCTTCCCCTAGGAACGTCTCCTGACGTTCCCAGGGCGGTCAGGGTGAGCAGCATGAAAGTCCTTTCGGAGGTCTGTATCGAGAACGTCCCGTGCTGGAACCCAGGTACGTTCCTCTGGGCCGTATCCTTCCCGTCAATCAAGTACTGCAACCCGCCACGAACCTGACGGGAATCCACAATACTCCAATAACACGGGGGGGGGGGGGTTTCAGGGGCAAGAGGGGAAGTGAATACAGGGCGTAATAGGGACACATGGAAGGTGGGGTTTATTTTAAGGGAGCGAGGCAACTGGAAGCGGTAACACACAGGATTAATTTTTCGGACCACCTTGAAGGGGCCCACATAGCGAGGGGCCAGCTTGCGGGATTCCACCCGCAGTGGGAGGTCCTTGGCGGACAGTTGTGATTTAAAACCCGTTGACCAGGGTGGAAGCTGGGGGCTGGCCTCCGAAGCCAGTTAGCTTGGCGCTGGTTCCTTTTGGAGGTCTGCAGGAGAGCCCGTCGGGCCTGTTTCCAGGTTCTTTTACACCGCCTCACGAACTGTAGCGCCGATGGGACACTCACATCCCTCTCTTCCTCAGGAAACAAAGGTGGCTGAAATCCAAACTGGCACTGGAATGGAGACATGCCAGTAGATGTGGATTGGAGTGTGTTGTGTCTCGGCCCACGGCAGCCGGCAACTCCAGGATGATGGGTTGTCAGCCACTAGACTCCTCAGGGATGCCTCCAGCTCCTGGTTGACCCTCTCAGTTTGCCCATTGGATTGGGGATGGAACCCAGATGTGAGGCTGGCCGTGGCCCCAATCAGTTTACAGAAGGCTCGCCACACCCGGGAGGAGAACTGAGGACCCGTCGGACACAATGTCCGAAAAGGGTAACTTTGGCAAGGCAATAAAGCGACAGGACTTAGAGAACCTGTCTACCACTACTAAAATAACTGTGTTACCTTCAGAGGGGAGAAGGCCAGTAATGAACAGGGAGAGGGTGGAGAAGACCTTGAGGACGTTGATGCTGTGTCTTACTTCGAACACAGACAGTGCATGCTGCCACAAACGACTTGATGTCTTTCTCCATCTCTGGCCACCAGAAACGTCCCTTCAAGTTTAGTCTGAACGCCTCTTCAACCTGAGGAGTCCATATGAACGGCACACCACCCTTAGTGAGGGCAGTGATTGGCGCAGCCACAGTGCCAAAGTTCCTGATGTTCCTGTAGATCCTATTCCTGTAGTTCCTGTAGAAATTGCCAAGAACTGCTGGACCTCTTTGACAGACCTAGGGGATGCCCAGTCCCTTATAGCCTGAGTCTTCACAGGATCCATTTGAACACGGCCCTCCTTCAAGATGAACCCTAGAAAAGTCACCTCAGACACATGGAATTCACATTTCTCCGGCTTAACAAACAGGTGGTTCTTCAGCAGCCTCAGTAAAACTTGCCGGACATGGTGACGGTGATCTGAAATGGACTTAGAAAAAATCTAAATATCATCAAGGTAAACAAAAACAAATTTTATTATTATTATTATTTATGCCGATTAATTATTTATAAGGGCTTGGAACACTGCAGGTGCATTAGTAAGCCCAAATGGCATAACTTGATACTCGTAGTGCCCTGTTTGAAAGCGGTCTTCCATTCATCGCCCTTGCAGATGCAAATGAGGTGGTATGCATTTCTCAAGTCGAGTTTGGTGAAGACCTTGGCACCCTGGAGCAAATCAAAGGCAGTAGATATTAGTGGCAGGGGGTAGCGATTACGGATGGTGATCTTGTTTAGGGCCCGGTAGTCTATGCAGGGACGAAGCCCTCCACCCTTCTTGCCCACAAAGAAGAAGCCAGCCCCGGCTGGAGGTGGAGGGTCGAATAAATCCAGTAGCCAGGGCTTCTTTAATGTATTTGTCCATGGCCTCACGTTTTGGCAAAGACAGGGAGAAAATACGCCCACGGGAAGGACTGGTACCAGGCAAAAGCTCAATGCTACAGTCATAGGACCTGTGAGGGGGCAACGTAGATGCTCTTGCCTTACTAAAGACTTCTTTCAGGTCCAAATATTCAACAGGAACTTGAGATAGCTCGAAGGCTTCAGCAGGTTCCACTAGTGGTCGGGAAGAACTTGGCAGGAGACAAGTGGCATGGCAAGTGGGTCCCCACTCAAGAACAGTTCCAGTGGCCCAATCAATACAGGGATTGTGCCGGTTCAGCCAGGGAAAACCAAGAACCACAGGGAACCCGGGTGAGTCAGTCAGGTAGAGGGTAATTTCCTCCCGGTGAATGTCTGACTGGAGTCTCAGGGGAGCAGTGGCAGTCACTCTTCCTTTACCTAGGGAGCGACCATCAAGAGCAGAGATAATGGAGAGAGGATTAACTGCAATCTGAGGCACCTGCAGGCGTCGGGCTACATTAATGTCCATAAGCAGTGCCGGAGTCGATGAAGGCCTGAAAGGTGTGTCGCTGCTCTCCCCATGATAGACATACATGCCAAAGACAAACAGTCTTTGGCGCTAAGGCTTATACAAAAAGCATTATTCACAAGTCCTGTTTGTTTTGTAATTCTTTTAGAATAAAAGAGGGCAACTGTTAGGAGTATGCCAATGTCATGATGAACTTGGTATTATGCTTTATTATATTTGTGTGTGGCCAATTGTCCACTTCACTGTGTACCAATTCTTCATGTTTAGACTAGATGTGCGAGGGCAGAGCGACCACCTTATCTGTTATCGTTCAGACGCTGTAAGGTTTCTACAGCCCACGGTTTTATGTCTCTTCTCCCACACTAAATGTGAACTACTGTATAAACTTGTACCTCTCGTGTAGGCCTTGTCCCTGCTTCACCCCTTACTCAGCGACATTGTTCTGCTTCTTCGTCTTGGCGGTGCTGAAGAAGTCATTCTCAACAGGGCCTTGACGGGCTGCATACAACTTGTTTTTGATATTGTATAAATATGTGCCAATGACTTGAATAAAACAGAAGCCTTGTGATCTCACACAGTACCCACTGTCTCGGCCCACGGTACCCACTGTCTCGGCCCACGGTACCCACTGTCTCGGCCCACGGCACCCACTGTCTCGGCCCACGGCACCCACTGTCTCGGCCCACGGCACCCACTGTCTCGGCCCACGGCACCCACTGTCTCGGCCCACAGTACCCACGGCCACGGCACCCACTGTCTCGGCCCACAGTACCCACGGCCACGGTACCCACTGTCTCGGCCCACGGCACCCACTGTCTCGGCCCACGGTACTCACCGTCTCGGCTCACTTAGTTTCCCGGACGTCCGTAAGCTTCCAGGGTTCGAGGAAAGATAGATGACTCCATCCCAATAGACAACAGAGAAAAACATCACAACACACACTATCCCTTGTTTCTGCCTAAAAACAATAACATGCATTTGAATTAAACTTGGCCAATAGTGGTAGACTATTCTAGCCTAGAACTCTAGACACCCCCTAGCGGCAGCACATTTATTTGGCAGCTATGTAGGGTCTAGCACAGCTCCGTCCGCTTTTTGGTGCTGGAAACACCAACGATGTCTGGTATGTCTGGCCAATCACAGCGTGAGGGGTGGAGTCGAAAGCCGGGCTACCATGACGACAGAGATGCGACGGTTCCGAGTTAGAGGTAAACAATGGCTGCTGCTGCTGGCGAACGGTTGTCTTTCCACTCGGCTTTGGCCGCGACTCTTCAAGACTTTAAGTTAACATTTTATTTGAGAAAAGAACAAAGAACGGCACTGAAGTCTTTCCTCGAAAATAAATATTTATTCTGAGTTTTGATTAATTACGTAGTCAGAGCCGTCGCTCTGATACGTCACCTTCTTCGTTGCTCTGATTGGTTGTAGCGCTATCCTATTGCGTGCAGAGGGAACTTGAAAGACAACCGTTTATCCCGCCCACACTGCCAATGGAGCTGAGCCAGACCTTACGGGGCAATTGCTCTGTCAGTTAGCATTGCGTTAGCTGTGCTGCGGTTTAAAACCGTACTCCGGAAACCGGAGGTTTTGGAGTTTAACTCGCAGCTGCGCACGAAGTTAAACCTGATTGCTGTGTACTGACCGACACAGGATCAGCTGATTCGTAGTAAAACTCGTGTTAAACCGGAAGTACTCTGATTTCCCGTTATACTCCAGCAGACGCAGTCTTAACTTAATGTTGGATGCGTTTTGTGCTATAATTACCAACAAAAACTTAATGGGAATGTAAAGTGAACTATAATATAATAAAACGCAAATAATGTTGAAATATATTATGAAATAGTCTAGCCTACTTTTTGTGGAAATCTGAGTCTGGAATCTGAATCTGCCCTTACCTACGTCAATCAATCGATTACTCCCCCCCCCCCCCCTCAACAATCGCGCCGTACCAGGGGGGCGCCCCCGATCGCGCAGCACCCCCCCCACACACACACACACACACACACATACACCCCGTCAACAACCGCGCACCACGTAATGTTTATGGGGGGCGCCAAAATTGTTGCTGCATACCCCCCTGACACGATGAACATGTCTCGGATAGAGAACTATAACGAGGAGCAGAAGTTATACTGCATTCGAGGTGTTGTGGACACGGTGGAAGAGGAAAGACACCACCACCACGCTCCGAAGAAAGTCTGTTTGGGATGATCTCTCAAACACATTTAACAGTAGATCTTCCAGCAGAAGACCGAGCAGCCCGACACATTTAAAGAATTTATGGAAGCGCTTGAAAGTTGAAGCGCGTAATGCTATTGCTGAGCGGACGCACGACCGAGACCTGAGCCCCGTGAGCCGTGAAATATCACTGCTCATTCCATATCTACTATGTCCAATATTGTTATTGTACTGAAGGCCTATCTGGCGTAATAAGTGTAAATGTATCATACATTAGTATTAATACTACTACTAATAATTAATAAAACTAATTCTGTGTGTGTCGGTTATAATGGAGCCTTGTTTCATCCTGCAAACTGGTTTAGTCTCCTCTAAAACCATGTCCGTTTGGAGACTAGACTAACACGCCCCTAGTGTCTGATGTGAATTTCTCTGAAGACACAGCAATTGAGATCAAGGTAAAACGCAGCTGCAGGTTAAACCACAGGTACATACGACACAGCAATGGAGCTTAAGACGTCACGTGACTTCTTGCGTCACTGACGAGTTTAAAACCGTGTTAAACTCTAAAAAGTGGCTAACGTAGCGGCAGAGCAATTGCCCCTACATCTTTCTGATGTGGGTCTGGCTTGCCAGGCTAAGACTATTCCTTTCTTTTCAACAAACAAACCCACACACACGGAAGCACGTGTGCAGAAAACTTCCTGGACTACACGTTTTGATCTACCCGGAGTACAACAAAAAGATTATTTTTTTATGTTGTGTCCTCCACATACATCAAAAACCCCTTGAATATAAAAACGACTCATTGAAATCGGTTTAGAAATATAAACGTTATAGTGCTTTTTTAGCCAGAAAAACCGCAGCTCCCCCGTTTACTTTGTATTATATATAAAATTATACTTTTGTACTGTTTGTTTACAGGCCAGTCTTGCCCGGTCCAATATGGCGGCGACGCTGACGTACGATACAAAAGCCACGATGACGTAGGCGGAAGCGGCGCGCGCCCGGGGCTCTGCCAAACAAATGACGACGCTGCTTGCTGTGCAGGGACTGCTGTAGGTTTGGAGAAACAATACAACTCAATACAACTCTGTGTTGCAGTTCAATTCCTTCAACGGGCAGGACGGAATAATCAAGGTAATCACTGCGACCTAAAATGCTATCGTATTGGTGAATGCGGACACTTGGTTACAATGGGATAGGGATGCAATGCACGTCCTAGTGGAGCATGTCAGCCAAGCTAGCGTGCTGTCAGAGATAGTCCAGCTAGGATTCAATTAAAATAAAAATGCATTCAACGTTTAGAATAGGGAGCTATATGTCTCATGTACTACTCATTGGTACCATATGGGACAAGCGAAGTATGATGTATGAAGCTACAGTGTTTAATATACCATGGACAGTAGGGGAGAGTCGCCATAATTGTAACATGTTTCACTTTTCACTCAGTTTTTTTACCTACATATGTAGCTAAAATATATGTAGGTACAAAAAAACGTGTCTATCATAAACCATTGTTAAGCCAAGTTTAAGCGCATGTGAGTCTCAATTGTAACAGCGTGATCAGCGGTTGTAACACGGCTGAAAGACAGCATTAAACAAATAGTTTTCATGGCAAATCAACAATATTTCAGTCAAGCAACTGTTTTTACGTTGATTTCATACCAAGGATGTGATCAGATAATGTGTAAAACATCATAGTAAAATACCGGATGTACCACCAGATGGCGCTTCCTTGTTGACAGGTACATTGATCACACCTGCGCAGGTAGCGACATTGATTGATGGCAGTTTTAAAAATACTATCCGACCATATATCCAATACTATCCGACCATATATCCAATACTATCCGACCATATATCCAATACTATCCGACCATCCAACACTATCCGACCATATATCCAATACTATCCGACCATATATCCAATACTATCCGACCATATATCCAATACTATCCGACCATATATCCAATACTATCCGACCATATATCCAATTACTATCCGACCATATATCCAATACTATCCGACCATATATCCAATTACTATCCGACCATATATCCAATACTATCCGACCATCCAACACTATCCGACCATATATCCAATACTATCCGACCATATATCCAATACTATCCGACCATCCAACACTATCCGACCATATATCCAATACTATCCGACCATATATCCAACACTATCCGACCATATATCCAATACTATCCGACCATATATCCAATACTATCCGACCATATATCCAACACTATCCGACCATATATCCAATACTATCCGACCATATAGCCAATACTATCCGACCATATATCCAACACTATCCGACCATATATCCAATACTATCCGACCATATATCCAATACTATCCGACCATATATCCAACACTATCCGACCATATATCCAATACTATCCGACCATATAGCCAATACTATCCGACCATATATCCAATTACTATCCGACCATATATCCAATACTATCCGACCATATATCCAATTACTATCCGACCATATATCCAATACTATCCGACCATATATCCAATACTATCCGACCATATATCCAATACTATCCGACCATATATCCAATACTATCCGACCATACATCCAATACTATCCGACCATATATCCAATACTATCCGACCATCCAACACTATCCGACCATATATCCAATACTATCCGACCATATATCCAATACTATCCGACCATATATCCAATACTATCCGACCATATATCCAATACTATCCGACCATATATCCAATACTATCCGACCATATATCCAATACTATCCGACCATATATCCAATACTATCCGACCATATATCCAACACTATCCGACCATATATCCAATACTATCCGACCATCCAACACTATCCGACCATATATCCAATACTATCCGACCATATATCCAATACTATCCGACCATATATCCAATACTATCCGACCATATATCCAATACTATCCGACCATATATCCAACACTATCCGACCATATATCCAATACTATCCGACCATATATCCAATACTATCCGACCATATATCCAATACTATCCGACCATATATCCAATACTATCCGACCATATATCCAACACTATCCGACCATATATCCAACACTATCCGACCATATATCCAACACTATCCGACCATATATCCAACACTATCCGACCATATATCCAACACTATCCGACCATATATCCAATACTATCCGACCATATATCCAACACTATCCGACCATCCAACACTATCCGACCATATATCCAACACTATCCGACCATATATCCAACACTATCCGACCATATATCCAATACTATAGTATCCGACCATATATCCAATACTATCCGACCATATATCCAACACTATCCGACCATATATCCAACACTATCCGACCATATATCCAACACTATCCGACCATATATCCAACACTATCCGACCATATATCCAATACTATCCGACCATATATCCAACACTATCCGACCATATATCCAATACTATCCGACCATATATCCAACACTATCCGACCATATATCCAATACTATCCGACCATATATCCAATACTATCCGACCATCCAACACTATCCGACCATATATCCAATACTATCCGACCATCCAACACTATCCGACCATATATCCAATACTATCCGACCATCCAACACTATCCGACCATATATCCAATACTATCCGACCATCCAATACTATCCGACCATCCAATACTATCCGACCATCCAACACTATCCGACCATATATCCAATACTATCCGACCATATATCCAATACTATCCGACCATATATCCAACACTATCCGACCATCCAATACTATCCGACCATATATCCAATACTATCCGACCATATATCCAACACTATCCGACCATATATCCAATACTATCCGACCATATATCCAATACTATCCGACCATATATCCAATACTATCCGACCATATATCCAATACTATCCGACCATACATCCAACACTATCCGACCATATATCCAATACTATCCGACCATATATCCAATACTATCCGACCATATATCCAACATTATCCGACCATATACCCAATACTATCCGACCATCCAATACTATCCGACCATATATCCAATACTATCCGACCATATATCCAACACTATCCGACCATACATCCAACACTATCCGACCATATATCCAATACTATCCGACCATATATCCAATACTATCCGACCATATATCCAACACTATCCGACCATATATCCAATACTATCCGACCATCCAACACTATCCAATCCGACCATATCCAATACTATCCGACCATCCAACACTATCCGACCATATATCCAATACTATCCGACCATCCAACACTATCCGACCATATATCCAATACTATCCGACCATCCAACACTATCCGACCATATATCCAATACTATCCGACCATCCAACACTATCCGACCATATATCCAATACTATCCGACCATATATCCAACACTATCCGACCATATATCCAACACTATCCGACCATATATCCAACACTATCCGACCATATATCCAACACTATCCGACCATCCAACACTATCCGACCATATATCCAATACTATCCGACCATATATCCAATACTATCCGACCATCCAACACTATCCGACCATATATCCAATACTATCCGACCATATATCCAACACTATCCGACCATCCAACACTATCCGACCATATATCCAACACTATCCGACCATATATCCAACACTATCCGACCATATATCCAACACTATCCGACCATATATCCAACACTATCCGACCATATATCCAACACTATCCGACCATATATCCAACACTATCCGACCATATATCCAACACTATCCGACCATATATCCAACACTATCCGACCATATATCCAATACTATCCGACCATATATCCAATACTATCCAACCACTATGCTCTCCCTGTTTGGTGGCATTCTGGAAAATCAAACAAACAAGCAAAAAAGTGTGTTACATTTAAGGCGACTCTCCCCTACTGTCAATCACATAACCACTTTCCTCTTTAGTCATGTAGGAGATGATTGTATCCATCATTAAAGAGAGAGGCTACGGGCTGCAAACATTGAGGCTCTAACCCAACAAAAACACAAAGAAAAATAAATGAGTTTGTCATTAAATATGAATGATCAATAACACACCTTTCTTCCCAAGATGTCCAGAGAGCAGTTGCTTGTGCAGCGAGCCAGGAAGGCCTTCCAGACTGGTAAGAGCAAACCGCTAGAATACCGTCTGCACCAGCTGAAGAGCCTGCACCGCTGCATCACAGAGAGACGCAAAGACATAGCAGAGGCTGTCAACAAGGATTTGGGCAAGGTGGGCCATCGTCCTAACCACAGAACACTACACAACTGCAAAAGCATTTTTTTTTTTAAAAGAACATTACTTAGACTCATTCAGGATTATATGTGCAGTGCATTTGTAAAGAGGTTTTTGGGCTGCAATATTTAAAATTCACAAATGAGAAGCTTGTTTACAACTTTAGACTCGCACTCATCTCAATGTTGGCTTTACATTTAGAAATACACTAGCATCTGCATTCCTGAGCCTATCGGCACATTGTATAGTACTATAATATATGCTTTAGTCATGCAAACGGCCTAAACACATGACAGAATGTGACCTCACTGGAGTTGTTCAGTGGGCAGAGCTTAATTTGGCGGTTTGGGAAGTAAAAACCCATTAATTTAGACCTTCAGCATTTTAACTTTTACATGTTTTCAAATTTCATGCATTTCAAGTATTGCTCAATTGTACGTGAAACTCTCCTGGATTAATCATTACTACAAACAAATGTTGACTAGTTTAAGAAAGTAATGGTTTATCAAAAAAAGGCCAAGGCACAAGACTGTATACACATCTAACTTTGTGGTTAGGATGACTACTGGTCCCATGGTGCATTGCAGTCAAAATCAACCAATCTCGGAGCTCAAAATTGTTGTTTTTTTCCTGCGACTTAGTTCCCAGGCGCTCATCTCACGACAGGAGGCCGGGAGTGGGGGGGCTCCAAATGAGTTATTGGTGAGAGGGTGGGCGGGACTTCCAAGCATTCTTCAGGGGGAGGGACAATTGTGTATAGCGTTTGTTGTTTTGCTAAACCCTGCAGAAGTGCAAATATTTGGTTACTATTCTCTGTTTTAGATCATTATAAAAAAATGTCTTTGCAGACAAAGCAAGCAAATTTAAGACATCACTTCGGACTGTGGTAACCGTGTGCTGGGCATTTGACATTAATGGCATTTTCTTAGACTAAATGATTAAGCTAATAATCCAAAAATGTTTGGATGTTTGTACTGTTGATAAAGTAGTAGCTCCAAATGTCAAGCGTTTGGTTCTGTCATAATGAGCAGTTAGGGACTGATAAATACCTGGCCTTGTCAGTGGTGAGCCAGAGTTATTGTATATAGCACTCTTCAAAGTAATAGAAGTGCTATATAAAATAAAGCACCTGGACATATGTTATGTATCGTTTCATATCATCAAGATTCTATGTCCTATTTTTATACTGCAATATAGTATAAGTTACATTTTACATTGATGGTACACTACTTCTGCTATACTACAATATTTGCAATATACTAACACAATATTACTGTATTATAAACAATTACAATAAGACCTGCAGAGGGGACAGTAGATTCAACTACTATAATTGTATTGGCGAAAAGATAAGAAGATTGTGTATCAATGACACTATACATTAACACAGGCATACAGGTGGGAGGTTTCACATTTTTTTGCCCCTAGTATAGGCCTATATGTAGTTCCTTCCACTGGTTCAAGAATGCCCCTGTTATGGATCAACACACTGCACAATATATCATATTTTATGTGTTGCAATAATGTCTGAGACCAGCAAATGTTGTACTCAACCCAGCAACACTGTTTGTTTTTGGGGCCATGTTTTTCCACAATTTCAACCTGCAGGGTTTACAATGCTGTAAAGTTTGTAGTTTATTTAAGGTTTATTTATATAGCACCTTTCACCAATACAAGTCACAGAGTGCTTTACAACAACAGAATAAAATGCAATAAAACACAGATGCGCATAAAAACGCAAAAACACAACATAGTGCTTGTGTCTGTTCCACATAGAAATAAACAGGATTTGGAACCTGCCATTCACTGTTGCCTAGAAATACTAAGTGTGCCCTTTACAATGTGATGACACGTAGGGCCCTTTTTTTCCCCCCTTTAGAGTCACTATGTAACTGAACTGTTCGAAGTGATGTTGTTGGAGGGAGAAATCAACCTGGCAGTGGAGCGACTGGCGGAGTGGGCTGCCCCGCGGCCCGTAGAGAAGAACCTGCTCACCATAACAGACGAGGTGTACGTCCAGCCAGAGCCCCTGGGGGTGGTGCTGATCATAGGCGCCTGGAACTACCCATGGGCCATCACACTCCAGCCTCTAGTGGGGGCCATCGCTGCCGGTCAGGCCTTCACAGTCCAGTAGCTATTTACTGACAGACTATTGCTTTTTCTTGGTCTCAAAGTTTTAATTAGTAATAGTACATTCTCAAACTGTGTGGTGGAATAGACGATGCTTATTTGTTAGTAGTACATTGTCACATTATTGATTTTGAGATTGGGTCACAAAAATCACAATATTGGATTTTGGCAATTACTTGACATAACTAAGTAGGCTTGTGATACTTTAGGCTCTTTTTCAGAGATAATTCTCTACTATCTCACGTCAAACAAATAAGGGGAGGATTGAATTATAATAATTAAAGGAGCTATATGTAGGATTGCGTCCTCTCTGGCCAAAACTGTTATTGCAACCACGTTGTAAATACTGTACAGCGTGGTACTCCCTCCCCCTCCCCCCCCAGAGTAGCGGTTGCCAGATTCCCCGTTCCCGGATTACTCAACACAACACTGCGTCTACTAGAAGGAGCAACCACGACAAGTGTTTTACATACTGTTCTTTGCTTTTATTTAGGTAAAGAACATAGAATTGCCTCTGTGTATGAAGTGTGCTATGCAAATACACTTGCCTTGCATAGATCCCTGATAATATTGACCAACTGCATCACCGTCACCGGGGCTTCATAGTAATGTGTCCGAATAGAGCAGCCCTCTCGGACACACACACATGCTGTTAGCGCTGTTTTATTATCATCCACACTTCCAGACCATCACCGGGGCTTCATAGTAATGTGTCCGAGGAGAGCAGCCCTGTCGGACACACACACATGCTGTTACCGCTGTTTTATTATCATCCACACTGCAGTCGGTGTGCAGTAAATGGCACCCTCAATGGTGTGAAATCCTTACATACAGTCATTGAGCAAACGATACTGACTTCGTGAAAACGCCCATGAGGCAACAACGCAATGATTCGCTTCAAACATGTTTTTCTAGCAAAAACTGAATAATGGCGATAAGCCAAATATAATTCTAAAGATATACTGCAATAGTTCACTCCAGTGGAAACATGGACCATTTTCATTACCCAACTAAAATATATTTGGTAGGCTAATAGTGCAATGTAAACATGTTCACGAATGCATTTAGTAACGTCAGACATTTCTGACTCGAAACATTTGTAGCTGCAGCCTTCCTTATACAGTAAATGGCTGCAGCTCAGCCTATCTGGCAACCCGGATGGCGATACAGTACTGACTTCGCGATTGGACGCTAGGCAGAAGGTGGCGCAACAGACCAAAACACAAAATGAAAACAAAACAGTTTTCCTTGCACAGAAATATTGCGTTTGAAATTAAATATTCTGGCTGGACTACTATTATGTCTGACATAAATACTTGAAATTAACATGATTCCTCAATGTCTAGTGACATATTAGGGTCATTTTATGATTACTTTGAGTACATTTCTTACATATAGCTCCTTTAATAATCATAATGAATAATATAATATTAATAATCATCCTATTGTGTTATTTTATTTTTGTTTTTTCCAGGGTTACCCTAAGGCTATATAACTTTGATTTCAAAGTTTCAAAGTCAATTCGCCCTGGGGATCAATAAATGATCTACTACTTCTACTACTACTACTACTGCTACCAATACCCATACCAATACCTCTCTTCCTCCTTACTGTCTATTACAGGTAATGCAGCTGTCATTAAGCCATCAGAGGTCAGTTGTCACTCTGCAAAGGTAATGGAGGAGCTGCTCCCCCTTTACCTAGATAAGGTAGGATTCTCCAATCACACTCAACATAACACTTGGATGTTTTTATTTCAATTTGTGATTGAATAAGGGTTTGAAATGCACCCCTTCGATGCAGTGTAAATGGTGCTCTTTGCCATTCATGTTCATTGCATTTGTTGGTACTGTATGTAGGATGTTTTTAGTTCAGAGGACGAGCGCCATAGAAGGACATTTCCTTTTAAGCATCAGTATGCACCGATGCGTACTTCAGTGGTTGGCGTCAAACTGTGTAATTCTCTACAGAATGATTTAAAGGGTTGTATGAATTAGTGTTGCACCGATACCGATACTAGTATCGGGAGGGGCCCCGATACCGCGCTAAAATGCTGGCATCGGTATCGGCGAGTACGAACAAATAATGCGCCGATGCCATTTACATATACTAATATGAAACTTGGAACGCAGCGCTTTGCGTCTTTCTCTCCCTTCACTCACTGCTGCGTGTGATCACACGTGTTCAGTGCATGCCGTGCCAAGCAGCTATCCTATTGGCCCACTCCGGCCGCCCGGCCGCGCATGTTGACCGACCGACAAGCGACGACGACAAAGTACCAAAAAAAAGCAAGAAAAAAAAGCACCGGAGACGCGGAGGGCGCGCGGTTCAGCCGCGCGGCGCACAGAAAAGTTGCTCCGCCTGCGGACGCGCCGGTGCGGGGAAACTCAGTGAGCGGGTCCGCCTGCCGGTGCAACGCACCCGGTCACCACCCATGCCCCCCCCCCCCCCCCCCCCCCCCGCTCCCCGGGGTGCCATGCGGACACAAACAAGGAGAAGAGGGGAAAAAGCAGGAGAGAGAGGAAGACGCGTCTTGCTCACAGGCGGGAGATCGCTCAAATGGACAGACAGTGACCGCATCACAGACGACGAGTTAAGCTGTAATCGGCTTCTCCCCGATTCCCCCCCCCCCCCCGCTACATACTAGTAATTATCTCTAGTTATACTATATTATCTAATTATACTAGTAATTAAGCCATGATAGCAATGATTTTACATCCAAGTGAGTATGCAGTTCTTTAGTATTAGAAGAAAAAAAGCTTGTGTATATATATATATATATATATATATATATATATATATATATATATATATATATATATATACACAAGCTTTTTTTCTATATATATATATATTTTTTTTTTTTTTTTTTTTTTTCCGGCGTGGTATCGGTATGGTATCGGTATCGGCCGATACTGCACAGCCGGGTATCGGTATCGGTATCGGGGGCCAAAAAATGGTATCGGTGCAACACTAGTATGAATATCTTTCAGTTCAAGAAAATGAAATGAAAGAATAATTAGACGATATGAAGTTGTCGGGTAATGCGTTTCCTTAGTTGATGGTGAATTATTGTGTATGGCTCTTGATTCTTTTTTCATGCAACTGTAAGTATTGGTTAAGTAACTGTAAATGACAGACCATCTATTTCCATTGTTTGTTTATGGTTTGAGTAAGGGGCAGGCAAAATATGATGTTTCTTCTCCCTGCTCCTTAGGGTTGTGTTTTGATTGTGAATCTCTTTTTTTCTGGAGTTGTGTATTACCATGAGCGGAACAAATACAAATTAAATGAAATAAACACCACTTTCGTCATTATTGGCTAACCCCTTTCCCCTCCCCCCTGTAGGACCTGTATTCAGTGGTAACTGGCGGCGTGTCGGAGACCCAGGAGCTTCTGAAGCAACGCTTCGACCACGTCTTCTACACCGGGAGCGGCTCGGTGGGCCGCCTGGTGATGGAGGCGGCGTCTCGCTTTCTCACCCCCGTCACGCTGGAGCTGGGAGGGAAGAGCCCCTGCTACATCCACAAGGACTGTGACCTCAGTGTCGCCTGCCGGTAATATTCAAACAAAGTTACTCAATATCTTACAAAGAATCACTATCTTTTGTTCAGCAAAGACAATTGAAGGTGCTGTAGGTACGATTCGAGACTTGTATAGATAGGTAGTGTTGCACCGATACCGATACTAGTATCGGGAGGGGCCCCGATACCGCGCTAAAATGCTGGCATCGGTATCGGCGAGTACGAACAAATAATGCGCCGATACCATTTACATATACTAATATGAAACTTGGAACGCAGCGCTTTGCGTCTTTCTCTCCCTTCACTCACTGCTGCGTGTGATCACACGTGTTCAGTGCATGCCGTGCCAAGCAGCTATCCTATTGGCCCACTCCGGCCGCCCGGCCGCGCATGTTGACCGACCGACAAGCGACGACGACAAAGTACCAAAAAAAAGCAAGAAAAAAAAGCACCGGAGACGCGGAGGGCGCGCGGTTCAGCCGCGCGGCGCACAGAAAAGTTGCTCCGCCTGCGGACGCGCCGGTGCGGGGAAACTCAGTGAGCGGGTCCGCCTGCCGGTGCGACGCACCCGGTCACCACCCATGCCCCCCCCCCCCCCCCCGCTCCCCGGGGTGCCATGCGGACACAAACAAGGAGAAGAGGGGAAAAAGCAGGAGAGAGAGGGAGACGCGTCTTGCTCACAGGCGGGAGATCGCTCAAATGGACAGACAGTGACCGCATCACAGACGACGCATCCCCCCGCTACATACTAGTAATTATCTCTAGTTATACTGTATTATCTAATTATACTAGTAATTAAGCCATGATAGCAATGATTTTACATCCAAGTGAGTATGCAGTTCTTTAGTATTAGAAGAAAAAAAGCTTGTGTATATATATATATATTTTTTTTTTTTTTTTTTTTTTTTTTTCCGGCGTGGTATCGGTATGGTATCGGTATCGGCCGATACTGCACAGCCGGGTATCGGTATCGGTATCGGGGGCCAAAAAATGGTATCGGTGCAACACTATAGATAGGGAGCATAAAAGAGTGGAAGAGAGCAAGATTTTGAAACTGAACAACCAAAAATACATCCCCTAAGTTTCTCCGTCATTTAGAGGTGTTGTATTTTAGGCACCTGTGATTGACAGGCAAGATGGCTTCTCTGAAGCAATCAGGGAAGAGATGCTGTGATTGGTCAGAAATGAGCTGGTAACGGTCTAATATCTAAATGGGCTCAGACAGAGGCAGGCGGTCGGTCCACCCCAAACGGATACTTTTCCAGCTGACGGATGGCTATGCCATTCTTAACAAATTACAATCAAATAATAGCTATTAAATCTTACCTTCAGCACATGCATAGTGCAGCCCTGTTAAATTCTGCTTTTCTGTTGTTTTTTTTAAGCCGAATAACATGGGGGAAATTTGTTAACTGTGGCCAGACCTGCATCGCTCCCGACTACATCCTGTGTGAACCCAGCATCCAGGACAGAGTGGTGGAGGAAATGAGGAAATGCATCAAGGTCATTCAATGAAATCAATGTGACGTTAACGTCATTATCATAGTTTGTCATAATCTCCATTGTCTTGGTAGATCTACTACTGGCAGTTTTATATAAAGCCTTCTGTTCAATTTAATGTGTAATGTGTCCGTAATCTTACATGTTGTGGTTTGTATCGTGTGCATTTTTGGCAAAAGGGGCTTAATAACCATTATAAAAGTAGCATAATATAAACATAAGTGCCACTAGGGACATTAGTCCTTTAACATAAGCCTATTAGGCCTTGAACTCAGTGCAGTAACTTCATGCCAGCTTTTATGGACCAAAGCCTTTCCCACAATTGACAGGAGTTTTATACAGACGATCCAAAGACCTTTGGGGACTATGGACGCATTGTCAACCAACGGCATTTCAAACGGGTCATGGCGCTCATGGAGGGCAACACGATTGCTATTGGTGGAGACAGTGATGAGTCCCAATGCTATATAGGTATGTAGTTAGTGTGCATCTCTAGTTTCTAGTCTTTAGTTTGTTCACTTAGTGACACTGATTTGCATGGGGTAATGGTGACTGACCCTGCCAACTTAGTCTAGTTATGGGCTTACTTCATTTTGTGTTTGACCAGTTGTAATAAAACAGCCATTGTCATTAAAAGACAATGACTATTACACTATATTGTACATTTGATCTGACATAGTTTTTGACGTAGTTTTAGGCTGGTGTCAGGTCAATGTTATCACAATCAGAGAAGTACTTCTCTGACTTAGTCCACTGTGATTTTGGTAAAGAACAAATAATGGTCTTGTATGATGTGTCATGTGATCTTCTATGGTCTGCTTGTCTGCTCAGCTCCCACCATCTTGCGGGATGTGAAGGTGGATTCCAGGGTGATGCAGGAGGAGATCTTTGGGCCGGTGTTGCCCATCATCACCGTGAGCGGCATGGACGAGGCCATCCAGTTCATCAACGAGAGGGAGAAACCACTGGCCCTCTATGTCTTCACCCATGACAACAAGGTTCAACACTTCTTTTGGCTGGATTGGAATTATAAGAATAGAAGCCCCAAATCATAATTTGAAAGAGGGCTGGGCAATATATTGATCCATATCGTATCATATATATGGATCCATATCCATATCTTGATATGAGACTAGATATCGTCTTATATTTTGGATATCTTGATATGGTATAAGTG
Source organism: Merluccius polli (assembly GCA_030340625.1). Taxonomy (NCBI): domain Eukaryota; kingdom Metazoa; phylum Chordata; class Actinopteri; order Gadiformes; family Merlucciidae; genus Merluccius; species Merluccius polli. The sequence goes on along the minus strand of JAOPHQ010004333.1, from coordinate 15,051 downwards.
TTGTCTTTTCCTAGTTTTAAAGGCTGCATTACAGTAAAGTAATGAACAATATATATATATATATATATATATATATATATATACACGTTAAAGATATTTAATGACCTACATCGGGATAGAAGATTTTGTTGCTCCTTTCATTTCTAACTTCAACCATTTAAGAAATGTGACCAGTAATGTTTTGTTGTATTGTTTTGTTTGTTTAACTTGTGTTGTCAATCTTTTCATCTGGTGTTTAGCTCATCAAAAGGGTGATAGCGGAGACGTCCAGTGGGGGCGTGCTGGCTAATGATTGCCTGGTTCACTGTACCATCAGCGCTTTGCCTTTTGGAGGAGTTGGTTAGTATTTGCTGTGTACTACGGTACAAAGATTACTGCATTTACATGACCACTAATGTAGCTAACGTCTGTGCTTTTGCCCGATTGCATGAATGTGTAAACACCAATACCACACTCTTGCTTATGTATCTGGGCCCAGTTTCCCGATAACGATGTACGATCCATCTTACGAGCCATCTTACGAATCACCTTTCGAACGATCGTTATTTTTTTCCGTGCGTTTCCCGAAACTCCTCTTAACATGAACGCGTGTGCACAGATCTAACGACCGATCGTAGCCTCGTACCTGTCCACTGACACGGTGCTGAAATACATATTATACCGTGGTCTGGGTGAATACTCGATTCTGATTGGCTGGAGGGTGTAGGTTGAAAAGTACACCTACGAAAGACGTTGACGCTATGAAGACGCTATGGCCACGTTGCTTGGCAACGCCTGCATACGGGAGATATTAAATAGTCTGCTCGACTTGTAAAAAAAAAAATAAACCCTCACGATTTTAACTCTAAAACACATTAAAGTATTATTAATTGATTAAATATTTCGTTCTTTCGTAAGTGACCATGGTATAAGCGGGATAATGCCCAACGAGGTGACCATTAACAGAACCATCCTCCGCGGTTCACCGCTCCACGTCGTCCATTCATTTCTGTTAATATGTAATCAATTAATAATACTTTAATGTGTTTTAGAGTTAAAATCGTGAGGGTTTATTTATTTTTATAAGTCGAGCAGACTATTTAATATCTCCCGTATGCAGGCGTTGCCAAGCAACGTGGCCATAGCGTCTTCATAGCGTCAACGTCATTCCTATAGGTGTACATCAAAGATAAGATTATAGAGCGCCGCTCTATAATCTTCAACCAATCAGAATCGAGTATTCACCCAGACCATGGTATAACATAGACTAAGCTATATAGCCTATCGTAACTTTAGCGTCACCAGCTGGACATTCAGTGGTATTGGATGTGTTAACGACGCTCGTAGCGCTACGAGTACCCCTGGAGCCCTCGTTAGCTACGAGCGTCTTAACGACGGTCGTTACGCAACGATGCTTTCGGGAAACGGGTGAAAACTGTCTGATGGTCGTACGACGAACTTAACGAACCACTTAGGCTAACGACGCTTTCGGGAAACTGGGCCCTGGTCAATCCGCTGTGTTTGGGTCAAAATGGATACGACTTGACTCTCATGCGATTAAGGTGTTGCATGAAGTACATTGAATAAGGATTGCGTTATCTAGGAGTCTTGATTGCTTAATGCTCTGGGAATAAATCATATCACTTAATTGAACTAGTTATTTCCTTAATCTGGTTAAGATGGGTTTATTAGTGTGCATGTAAACAAACCGACTGCCATAGTATTCCTTTAGAGGATTAAGGTTGAAACATCCCCCCGAAGAATCGCCACCTTACTGCGGTGGAGGGGTTTGTGTGTCCCTATGATCCTGAGACTGTGTTGTCTTGGGGAATAGCCCCTTGTAGGCAGAGTGGTCCAAGGAAAGGGACCAGCTACTCACGAGCCCACGGCTGAGTGCCGCTGTGTTGGAGTTCTCCCAGTGAATGAGAGGGTCGCCCCTATGCGACTACAAGTTGCTAAGGGGTATGCTCTTACTGTTGTGTGTGCTTATGCACCGAACACCAGTTCAGAGTATTCGGCCTTCTTGGAGTCTCTGGGTGGCGTCCTGGAAGGGGCTCCATCTAGGGACTCTATAGTTCTACTGGGAGACTTCAACGCTCACGTGGGCAACGATGGAGAAACCTGGAAGGGGGTGATTGGGAGGAACGGCCTCTGATCAGGAGGCCTCCTGGGCGCCTTTTCCTTGGAATTTTTTTTTCGGGCAGGGATTAGGGAGGGAGGGAAGGATTACATATCCCAGCTGGCCTGGGAACGCCTCGGGGTCCCCCAGGGGGAACTGGAAAACATTGCTGGGGAGAAGTGGCCTCGAGCTCCTTGCTCCCGGCCCTGGATAAGCGAAAGAAAATGGATGGATGGAGGTTGAAACATTTTTAGGTCTGTGCCCTGTCACCCACACATTCTTGTTCTTGCTTTTTCAATGTTTGTTTCTGTCTTATTCATTCAGGGAACAGCGGTATGGGCAGGTACCACGGGCAGCACAGTTTTGACCAGCTCAGCCACATGCGCAGCTGCCTCATCAAGAAGCTCAGCAATGAGGGGATGAACTTCATGCGCTACCCGCCGCACACTGCCAAGAAGCTCGGCTGGGCGCGCTTCTTCATCCTCAAGCCAGTCAACATGGGCCGGCTCCGACGCGTGGCCATGCTCACCCTGTTCACCGCCTTGGCTGCCTTTGTTGTGCAGGTACAGCGCAGCAGCAGCCATGTGTCTCTCAGCCCGATTGGCTACTAAACCATTGCGATGTGATTTCCTAAGGTCCTTGTGGCAGTTTACCCCTGTCCACATGCCACCTTAGTGGCACAGGACACAGGTAGATGTTGTAGAGAATATCCATTTATTGCAGATGGCGATCTGTAATTAACTGTAAGCTGTAACGCCGAGCAGATGTTACATGCTGCCATGACAGTGGCTCTCTCGTGAGTGTGTGTTGATAGCTGGTTTATCATGGGTGCCATGATTGCTCTGCACCACAAGTGTGCAGCCTGTGGTGCACACCATATTTTTTGTCCAGCATAAACAAATTAAACCACTATCTAAATGGGGGAGCATCATTTTGCTGTAAATACAAAAAGAGAATAGGTCTGACAATGTCATTTGGATAGTGGTGAAAATCACATCGCCCTAACCCTAGCAGACGGGCTGTGTTGTGAAGGGGCTGTGTTGATGTTGTGTGGCTTTTAAAATACATTTTCCATTGGAGCCAGATAAGAGGTTACCTCCCAACACCCACAATACTGCAGTCTTGTGCTCTGGCACAAGAATGGCATTGTCCCTCGCAAACAATGTGTGGTGTTGTCCTGGACATCTAGCCATATAATGCTGTGTGATCAGTCACCCTTTTCATTACCCAGCATGCCTCACTCCCATCTACTAAATAGGCCCATTGTTTTTGTATGGGATTTACTTTGTCCTTTATACATCAACATCTACAATGTTGCCCTAATGAGATCTGTATTTATAATTGCTGGTAACACAAGCATAAATGTATGTATAGCTAGAATATTAATAAATTCATTTATTTCACGTCTTTGTGTTTCCTGCAGTGGTTCCTGCGATGAGTTGGCCCGAGTGGAAACCGGTACACAATGGGAAGACAGTCCTACAGGCCTGGGTTAGACCCTGTGTTGGTGCCATTCACGCACAAGCCACGCTGGACACCAGCTACACCATCATGCAATGTCCTCATATGTCTGATTCAGAGACTTATACAGTTATGATATATTATTATGCACTGACATAACTTTTATTGTTGAAGATTCTGCGTTTAGTCTTTTTGATGCATCATATTAATCAACCTGGCAAATTAAAATTGTATTTTCTGATGTTGTAAATGTAACTAAAACTTAACTGTACTTCACTGTCTTTAGGCCTACTATGCTAATGAAATGTTCAGAATGGGTTAGGGTTAAAGTAAGGTAAAACCCAGTTTCACTTTAAAGTAAGGAAATATAAAACTGCACATATAGCCTAAGTTCCAATATGCTATCCAGTCATATAATGTACAATAAATATTTTTCGGAATAAATGTTAGAAAAAAAAAATGTGTATGTTTTTTGCATATGTGCGTATGCCTACACAATGGCTCCTTTGAGTCCACTTGGCTTACTTACTTATTAACAAACTCGAGGTTGGTGCATTTATTAGGTTTTCGTGGTTGAGATAATGAGATGTTAAGTAGCCTACCTTGTAAAACTCTGTGACATTCAAGATTAGCTATCTTGCCAGATATAAGGCCTAGGCTATTAGGCCTACATTTAAGTGGCATTAAAACAAGTAAAGCATCCAGTAGGGATCTAGTTGGGAACAGTGGCTGGTATTATAAGGGGGGGGGGGGGGGGGTGATCCTGGCTGTATCTATCTCCTGGTAAGCTGAACCAGCCCCACCATGCAGGACAACAAGCGGTGATTGTCCGTCCAGACGCCCCCTCGCAGTCAGTCAGCCTGGACGTCAGACTGGACGTCAGCCCCAGTGGCTGCTGTGACATCTGAGCTGCGGCTGGAAACCGGTACTGGACAGACAGACAAATATCCCAGTTATATATCCCAGTGTACAACTAGGTAAGTAGGCTACGTTTTTAAAAGTGTTTGGTGTCACGTAGGCCGAAATGTCGATGTTCATCTTTCACAGTCTAGTTGTGTTGGTCACGTCGTTCTCGTTACGATAGATAAGGATATGACATATTACACCTGTATGTATCAGCATGTATTTTACCCAGTAGGAAAATGTAGGCCTAGACTACTCTGTACATTTAGATTAGAGATAGGCCTACGAATCTGTTGTGTGAAATTGATAAATGCACTCAAAACAACCGTTTCATTTTTAAAAGTTTCCGTTTCTATGCAATTTCCTCAATCGATACTTTGTTTAGTAGGCCTACATTTTAAAATTGAAACACAAAAAAAGTAGTACAGAGGGCTATTGGCTATAGGTAGAAAAAAATGTTATTGTAGTTGTAGATATACACGCATGTATGAGTATGGTCATATCCCCCAGCAGGACCTGCTCCGTACTGCAGGAGGCTCCTGGCTGCTGCATGGAGAGGCAGGCGGTGCAGAGGGCCAGGGAGGCCTACCTGGGGGGCAGGACCAGGCCGCTGGCCTTCAGGCTGCAGCAGCTCACCGCCCTGCAGAAGATGATCACAGAGAGACACACTGAGATCGCCACAGCCCTGAAGCAAGACATCAACCGGGTGAGTGGATCAGCAAGCAAGCGTGTGGCATTTGGAAAGCAGGTCTGGAGAGGAAGGCTATAAAGCCTTGTATGTTATCTTGTTGTGTTGTAAACCCGCTTTGGCTTGATGCAGTGCCTTGTATGTCATGTAGGCCTGTTAGAAATCCTTTATTCAGAGACGCTTTTGAGTATTTCCTCACGGTCTGTTTTATTGTTTTAATGCACTGCTAAGCACCTAGGGATTGTCCGCGACAATGTAAGGTGCTTTATAAATAAAATGCATTGTTATTATCTGTGTCCCACGTAGTCACAGTGCACATTTATGGGGTTGTAACGACACAGAACCATACAACAACCAACCAACAACCATAATTCAATAAGAAAATCACCACATCACTAATATTAAAGTATTAAAACCAGGAAACCCAGGAAAAGCTTATGCCACTTACATTACGATATTACAATATCCAAAATCTAAGACGATACCTCGTCTAAAATCACGGTTTTCGATATAATACCGACATATTGCCAAGTCCTCGTACAAAATAGGCAGAGTCTACAGTTTCTAAACCTCATACTGCTTCTTGTAGAGCCAGTATGACACACCGCTGTTGGAGCTCATAGGCCTAGAGAACGAGATCAGCCTCGCTCTGGCCAAGCTGGCGGAGTGGGCCGCCCCGCGGCCCGTAGAGAAGAACCTGCTCACCATAACAGACGAGGTGTACGTCCAGCCAGAGCCCCTGGGGGTGGTGCTGATCATAGGTGCCTGGAACTACCCATGGGCTGTCACGCTGTCACCCCTGGTTGGCGCCATCGCTGCTGGTAGGAAACCGTCAATTGGTCCTCATTCATACCTATTGTTGGTCTACTGTTCATGTTGAAAAAATGTAGCATGGATCCACTTTTGGAGACAGATTATTTTAATTTCTGAAATCATAACAAACAGAAACCTCATATTATCACTTATATTATAATTATGATGTATATTATTATAGGGTATTATCACCTGGAACCAGTTTTTAACACTCAAAAACATTCACCCTAATCTGTGTTTTCCTCAATGATTGCAGTGTTCCTGCAATGATTGAGTGGGGGGGGGGGGGGGGGGGGTTCTTCATTGTCCACATATGTGGAAATTGTTTTGTTTATTAAATAATAAATCTGTTCCTCCTGCCCATGATGTAAGCAAATCAACACAATGTGGTTCTCCTCATCCCCCCACTTCACTTGCACTCATCCCTCGGTGACCTCATCCCAATCATACAGATTCTCTCTCTCTCTCTCTCTCTCTCTCTCTCTCTCTCTAGGCAATGCAGCTGTAGTGAAGCCATCAGAGCTCAGCGAGTGCTCTTCCCTGCTCCTCCGAGCTCTGCTTCCACGCTATCTGGACCAGGTGGGCATATACACTGCTGCCATTGTTGATAAAACTTCCAAGGATTTATAGATAATACTTCAGTTCTTAATCAGTTATTTTGTATGGTGCCCTAACCGATTAAACCCTTGGATCAACATGATTATTAATTAATATACAGATATTGGATTTAGAAATTCTGATAGTGAGTATCAATAGCGAGGGAGAATTTACAAAAGCAAAACATTTTGTTTTGTCCTTTCCCCTCCCCCCGCTAGGACCTGTATCCAGTAGTTACCTCTTTCCCCACCCCCCCGCTAGGACCTGTACCCAGTGGTAACCCCCTCCCCCTGCTAGGACCTGTACCCAGTGGTAACCCCTATCCCCTCCCCCCGCTAGGGCCTGTACCCAGTGGTAACCCCTGTCCCCTCCCCCCGCTAGGGCCTGTACCCAGTGGTAACCCCTGTCCCCTCCCCCCGCTAGGGCCTGTACCCAGTGGTAACCCCTGTCCCCTCCCCCCACTAGGACCTGTACCCAGTGGTAACCCCTGTCCCCTCCCCCCCGCTAGGGCCTGTACCCAGTGGTAACCCCTGTCCCCTCCCCCTGCTAGGAATTGTACCCAGTGGTAACTCCTTTCCCCCTCCCCCCCGCTAGGACTTGTACCCGGTGGTAACTCCTTCCCTGCTAGGACCTGTACCCAGTGGTAACCCCTGTCCCCTCCCCCCCGCTAGGGCCTGTACCCAGTGGTATCCCCTATCCCCTCCCCCCGCTAGGACCTGTACCCAGTGGTAACCCCTTTCCCCTCCCCCCGCTAGGACCTGTACCCAGTGGTAACCCCTATCCCCTCCCCCTGCTAGGACCTGTACCCAGTGGTAACCCCTATCCCCTCCCCCCACTAGGAATTGTACCCAGTGGTAACTCCTTCCCTGCTCGGACCTGTACCCAGTGGTAACCCTTTTCCCCTTCCCCCCTGTAGGACCTGTACCCAGTGGTAACCGGCGGCGTGTCGGAGACCCAGGAGCTTCTGAAGCAACGCTTCGACCACGTCTTCTACACCGGGAGCGGCTCGGTGGGCCGCCTGGTGATGGAGGCGGCGTCCCGCTACCTGACCCCCGTCACACTGGAGCTGGGAGGGAAGAGCCCCTGCTACATCGACAAGGATTGTGACATCAGAGTCGCCTGCCGGTAATATGCTGCTGCGTAAATATCATGGGGAAACATTAGTTTAAACCTGCACTATGTACGTTTTCCCATTAGCAACCTCTAGGGGCTCATAGCTACAGATATAGTTATATACTTTTTTCAGATGATAGTAGGTGATCTGAGATTTCCCACGGTGTGGGGAGGGGACCATCCACCTGTCAATCCATCCCTGGATGGATTGACAGGTGGATGGACATGTATTATTTTTGAGAAATGTTATAGTTCAGATATTTTTTATGGAGTAAATAGCTACAGTAGAAAACCCTGACGAAAACACACGATCAGCCCTCTTAGCTACTTGATGGATACATTGATTTGAGTGTCATGCTACTCTTTAAGTGATTATGTTGATCTGTCTGTTTTTGCTTTGTGTACATACATGCATTGACTGTATATATGTTTATACTGGTCTCTCTTGAAAAAGAGATCTCAATCTCAATGAGACTTCCTGTTTAAATAGAGGATAAATGACATTGCCACGTGTGTGATGTTCCACAGTCGTATCACATGGGGGAAGTTCACCAACTGTGGTCAGACCTGCATTGCCCCAGACTACATCCTGTGTGAACCCAGCATTCAGGGCAAAGTGGTGGAAGGCATTCGACAGACCCTGCTGGTAGGAACACCACACAAAGCAACTATCTTCGACATCATCAGACACAGAAACAGCATTGGTTACTTTAAGAATGTATGAACTCGTACTCATTTGGGTCTCATTCGCCCTTTTACAACGTGACGGTGTAGCCACCAAATGTGCTTATAGACACTTATGATCCACAATCCCAGGAGTTCTATGGTGCTGATCCAAAATGTTCAGCGGACTATGGGCGGATCATCAACCCGAGACATTTCAACAGAGTGATGAACCTCATGGAGGGCTACACAGCAGTGCTCGGGGGGCACAGCGATGCCTCCCAGCGCTACATCGGTAGGGCCCCCTTTTTATTTAGAAACTTTTTCTAAATAACTTTTTATTATATGATACTTACTACTATTACTATACTATTGGAAGTGTAAGTGAAATGCCCCGTTACATCTCGAATTCAAACACATTGTTTTGGCCGAAGAAGGAGAGTTCGAAGAAGGAAGGGTGTTATTCGTGGGTCATTGGTTACGACCCACGACCCATTTTTAAGCTAGTACCGTCCCGTACCATTATGAGTGATGTTGTATATGAAATCTGCCACACACCGTGGCGTTGCACTATAAGTGTATGAGAAACTTAACCCTCTCTCAGACACAGACGTCAACATCAACCATTGCCCAGATGGAGCTCCACACATCCACACACACCGTGGCGGTAGTGTACCCTTATGGTGTCACGAAAATGACAGGACTTGAATTAATAGCAGAGTAGAAAGTTCACAAACTGGTTGGGGGAGACTGGCAAAAACATAGGATTTTACACCTGTTTTATTAAAAGTGACAAAATGGCATAGACTACTATGTTCAAGATCATAAACATACTAAGACGTTTCAAACCAAAAAAACAGGATTTTGGGTTCACTGGCACTTTAAAGGGTCTATATAGAGCCATGTTTATGGTTGTTTATATGCAACCTGATGAAATGGTTCAATACAGACCCTTTTGGGGATTTAATGTGTTCCATATTTGAAGCGAGCTATTGAACCTTTAAGTGGCCAACACAATAGGAGCTTTCAGCGTCGCTAATGTTTGTTGTAGCGTTGACGCTACCCTGGACATAGCGGACCGCTCGGATTCTCCACTTTGATGCTGTGCTCAACAGTTCCAACAATTTCAACTTTGCCGCGGTTGACGCTGACCTCTTAAAGCGCATCCAATCAGATTACTGCTTGTTTTAAAAACAAGCTTTCTTCATTTCTAAACCTAAACCCCCTTCTGGGGGCACTCATCATGTGTTGACTGTCTTAGAGGTGCTATATAGGTGCCACTTGTTTTAAGAGGGTACGACTTCCGTGAGCTACCATTGTTCACTATTGTTCTACCACTTCCACCCACCAACCTCCTGAAGCACCCACGGTGCTGAAAGACGTGCCCCCACACTCCAGGATGATGCAGGAGGAGATCTTTGGTCCAGTGCTCCCCATTGTGACAGTGAGCGACATGGACGAGGCCATCCGCTTCGTCAATGAGCGGGAGAAGCCGCTGGCCCTCTACATCTTCTGTTCAGACAAGAAGGTGAGGTGCTCTTTGTGTCGCTACCATAGGTTTTGCTGCCAACATTTCACCAGATAAAGTGCTGGACCTATTATTTGATTTTGAGTGTTCGGTTGGCTTCAAACTACTTTCACCGGCTTGTTATATTTTTCCCATATAATACAATTCTGTAATTGTTTTTATTGTTTTCCGCTCCATGGCAAATATGTTGTTTCCCTAAGGCAGTAAAAAAGATGATAGAAGAGACCACCAGCGGAGGGGTTACAGTCAACGATGTCATGATGCATTACACACTCAGCTCTCTCCCCTTTGGTGGCGTTGGTATGGCTATTTCCATGGACCTTCATTTAAATTAGTAATGACACAGTGTACTGTTTGTGGCAACAGAAGATTAATTAAAACATCTAAACTGTTAAAAATCGTGTATATATATTCAAATTGTACCAAAAAAATGTCTTTGGTTTGCCCGATCAATAGTTGTACAGTGTACCATAATAGTTTAGCGTGTCGTTGCTGTTTACGTAACATTTTCGACAGACCCTTTTCAGAGGTGTCATTGTAGGACAACACACTAATTATGGGTTTACCAAGGCACATGGTACATAAAAGGGTGTGAGAAGGGTCTATTGGACTAACAAGCAGAATCAACCTTTGTCTATGACTCTCTCTCTCTCTCTCTCTCTCTCTCTCTCTCTCTCTCTCTCTCTCTCTCTCTCTTCTTTCTTTTATGTCTTCCTCTCTGTGTTCTTCTCCCTCTCCCTTCAGGTCATAGCGGCATGGGTTCTTACCACGGCAAGCACACCTTCGACCGGCTGAGTCACATGCGGGCATGCCTGGTGCGTTCCCTGGGCATGGAGAGCGTCAACCAGGCGCGCTACCCCCCCCAGGACCGGCAGAGGGCCCGCCGGGTCCGCATGGCCCTGCGCTCGCCCATGATCGACTTCTCCAAGAGGACCTTCGTCTGGGCCGTCTCCGCCAGCGTGGTGGCCTTCGGCCTCTTCGTCACCCTTTTTGTGATTCTGCTGATCGCGTCCGGGCTCAGCTGTACCTGCTGGTATTGGCAGGGTTTTTATAATTAGGGTCATGCACCTTCCCACCCCCTTTTCACCCTTTCACATTTTCTACATATTCTCAAAATAAATGAATACAAAGTTGTGTTGTGTGAATAAAAACTGTGTTTTTATTCAACTGAGTAGTTTCAAAGATACTTTGTGGACATATCTTGGCGTTGTGTTTGTAACTGTAATAAATATATATATATGCCATTTGGTGGACACTTTATGCAAAGCATCTTACAATACCGTTTGAGTGCATACATTTTTAGCATGGGTGATCCCATTGGGAATCAAACCCCTAACCCTGGAAACGTTAATGCATGCTATACTAGCTGAGCTAGTCAGGACCGCCTAGGTAATAACTGCATCTACTATGCAAGAACATTTTAGTGCCTAGCTTTGTCAATTGACGAAGTTGCTTAATGTTTTGACATACATTGGAAGATGTAAACATTAAGCAACTTCGTGACCTCTACAAGCTTTTCAGTAAAAACCATAATCCCGGAATACAATATTCCAGGTTTTATTTCAGGGATTCCTCTGGGAAAGGACCAAATATGGTATTAAGTATATATAAGTATTTCCTAATTCTTGATTGTTTGAAACACAGGCCAAAATCTTGAGATCAATATATGAGCAACCCTTATGAACATAGAAAGTTCACTGACAGACTTACTTAGCTGCATGAATTATTACTGTTGGTAATTATTCATTAAAATGCAATATACATTTTATAAGGTCACCAGAACATAGCCTATACACTATTAAACTTAACTCTACAATGAACACACTATTCGCACCCTTTCCTCTTACATTTACCCCTGAAGCTGGCTGTCTATGTCAAAACCCACCTCTGTGGGCAGCATTCAGCCAGAACCACTCTACTACACTGTACTGAATACTCGTCTTTATTTTGTGATGTGAGAATCTTGATGTAGGTCTACCTGCAGATCCAGTCTCCAACAAATGTACAGGTTCTTTTTATTTTAATGCATTAATGTGGGTGCAAAACATACCTGTTGGAATATATTTTTCATTTTGCTAAACAAAAGTAACATTGTCACCTTGTCAATACAATTTACATCCAAATGACATTGCAGAAGTCATCTCTAAGCAGTTCTACAGCATAAACGTAATACACATAAATAGTGGCCAGATGGCAGCACTGAGTTATTTTTTTTACTGTGATTTAGAAAATGTAAAGTTTTATTATAGCTTTTTTTCATATCATTTACATATATATATATATACCGGTATATGCTTTCAAGATAGTTTAAGGGACATTTTTACAATGTATATTTCATTAATACAAACATATGATGCTATATATTCTATTGGATGTATTGAAAGTATCCCCCCCCCCCACCAAGTATAATCATAGACATAACATCATTTTTCCATGTCCTTATTTGAATTGCTTCTCTTAGCTTCTCTTGCCAGCGACTTTGATGACCACAGCTCTGATGGAAGGCAGAGTAGAGCTCACTGCATCGATGCAATGTTTTCATCAGAAATGGATTCTGTTATCTGATCATCTGTGGAAGAAGTTCAAAAGTTCTCGTTCTAGTGTGGTTAAGCATAAGAGGCAGTTTGGGTAAGGTGGAGATAAGGTGTGTGTGCGTGTGTGTGTGTGTGTGTGTGTGTGTGTGTGTGTGTGTGTGTTGGTGTGAGGTGTCGTGAGATGTATATGCAAAGGCATTTACTTTCATTTCAAGAACATGTAGACTGGAAAAGTGTCCATGTATCTGAGCGAGGAACAGGGACACTGAGTAAAGAACCTGGCTGTTAAAGGACATCGGCACATCTGGCCCTTGCTCTAGGCATAACACTAACACAGCCTCTGCCAAAAGGAGTTGCTTCCTTCACTTTATTGCACAATACTGGCAGCCAGGCCTAAAACACATTTTTGCTAATCTTCTCTGAGGGGGTAAAAAAAAAGCAGTCAGTGTTGTGGAGTACGACTCTAAGCTTGGCCTAGAGGCGGTGTACACGCACGCTACAGCTATTTTCATGTCTCAGGTCTCCTTACAATCTGGTACTACATTTTCATGAATAATTTTTGGAGTGGGTGGCTTTGTGTGTGCTGTGTAGCTCTGAGACATCAATAGGCCTAGTGTCAATAAATCACAATCACCTGCCATATTAGACCCTCCGCTGTGACGGTAACAGTAAGGTTTAAGTTACAGACTTGAAATAAAACGCATCTAAAAAAATCAATATTGTAACTGGCATGGGCAGCTATCAAACAGTGCATCACAGCACGTGGTGCTGTACACTGCGTCCATTTGATGTCAATGAACAAATGGCATCGCTGGGCAGAACCATTGTTGTTCATGCATTTAGGTGCTGTTGCTATAGCAACCCCATCACCCCCCCCCCCCCCCCCCCTTCCTCCACATACCACAGACCTTGAGGACAGCGCTGCTCGGTGCTCCCACACCAACTAATCCCCCAACATACAGAGATTAGCGACGCGGGTCTGCTGTAAACAAGGAGACAAGCACAGACGGCCGGGACGTCAACACGTCAGTAACACGGGACGAGCAAAATAAATACTGAAGTAAAGCCTACTAAAGTAGGACACACATAAAGTCAGTTGTTCCACACAGAGCTGCCGGTAGGTGTGCTGTAACCGCTGTGCTATTTGACAGGCGGATAGACTTAACAGATCTAATGTTGTGTGTGTATGTGTATACAACATGTGTATGTGTGTGTATACATACAACATGTATGTGTATGTATACATACAACATGTATATGTATACATACAACATGTATGTATATGTATACATACAACATGTATGTGTATGTATACATACAACATGTGTATGTATACATACAACATATTGTGTATACACACATTGTATGTGTGTACATACAACATGTATGTGTATGTATACATACAACATGTATGTGTATGTATACATACAACATGTATGTGTATGTATACATACAACATGTGTATGTGTGTGTGTATACATACATGTTGTATGTATGTGTATGTATAGATACAACATGTGTATGTGTATGTATACATACAACATGTGTATGTGTATGTATACATACATGTGTATGTGTGTATACATACAACACGTGTATGTGTATGTAGGCCTATACATACATATGTATGTGTGTATACATACATGTGTATGTGTATACATACAACATGATGTATGTGTATGTATACATACGTGTGTATTTGCATGTATACATACAACATGTGTATGTGTGTGTATGTATACACACACATACACATGTTGTATGTATACATACAACATGTGTATGTGTATGTGTATACATATATGTGTATGTGCGTGTATATACATGTGTATGTGTGTATAGGCCTACATACAACATGTGTATGTGTATGTATACAACATGTGTGTATGTATACAACATGACGTGTATGTATACAACATGTGTATGTGTGTGTATACAACATGTTGTGTGTGTATATATACAACACCCCGGGGGGGTATACTACGAACAGGGCCGGACTAACGCACAGGCTTGATACTGGCTGCCGCACTGGCTGCCGCACTGGCTGCCGCACTGGCTGCCGCACTGGCTGCCGCACTGGCTGCCGCACTGGCTGCCGCACTGGCTGCCGCACTGGCTGCCGCACTGGCTGCCGCACTGGCTGCCGCACTGGCTGCCGCACTGGCTGCCGATTGGTCGAACCGGGGGCCCCCTCCGCTAGCCCCGCGATCTGCTAGCGCCGCGATCCGGTAGCGCCGCGATCCGCACGCCCCCCCCCCCCGCTCAATAAAAAATCTCCGCTAGCACCCCCCCCCCCCCCCCCCCCCCCCCCCCGCTCAACAACATCTCCGCTAGCACCCCCCCACCCCCGCTCAACAAAATTTTTTTGGGGGGTTCGGTCCTTCGAGGAGGGGGGGGGGGGGGCTACATCATCCAGCAGCCTAGGGGCCCCGGGCATCCTTAATCCGGGCCTGACTACGAAGCTCGCTGAACATATCCAGGCTTTCTTGGGAAAACCTCGATTGCTAAAGACGAAACTCGCAATCAGAGTTAAACGGTTCAACGAAGCTCACTTAAAGTACATTTGTCAAGCCAGGTTTTCCGCTTTAGGTTCAATGCGCGTTCACATAAAAAGGGCGTAACCCAACGATATTCACCTTGACGCAATGGATCC
>JAOPHQ010004332.1:0-97179 GCA_030340625.1 Merluccius polli | reverse complement strand
TAAAATACCACCACATTTATTGAATTAATGACATCTATCTTGACATTCACCGTTGACATTTGCAATCAGATATCTTGACACCTAATTGATTTCCAACCTGATTGATTTGATACATGATTGACTTGCTGGCTGTTACCTTGGCAAGCACGGTAGCATGTCTGGATCCTGAGAGATTATCGTTAGCATGTTCTGAAGTGGAAAATGATCCTGATGCCAGCTTCATTTTGTGGATGATATCGTTTAATGAGTCCTTATGCATCTTAATTAAAAAACACTCAAGTTGAAGCTTGGTGGAGGATGGGTGTGCTGCTCGGAGATTGTTGTCATTGAAGCACTGGTGTTCTCGTAATACTCATCACCACAACCATACAGTGAAGAATCACAATACAAAGCGCTGCGTTCTCATAACACAGATCACCACAACCATTCAGGGAGGAATCACAAAACAATTTGTATTCACTTTTACGGTCAGGTAAGCATTCCGCATACAATAAATGTGTTGTGGTTTATTGGTGCTGTATAGGATATTAAATAAAAAGTGTGTTGGTTGCTACATCACAATGCAGATGTGTACAATGCATCCAACCAATGAGAACATCTGCAAGGTACCCTAGTCCAGTACTTACCAAACCTTTTGTTTTTCATGTACGCCTTGCCTCAGTACAGCCTCTTAATCAACACCACGCCAGTTTTTTTTCATTCATCATTTAGCTTCATTATTAATATTGTAGTGACCTATCGGCATTTAAAATGAAAGAAGGTGAAGCATACTTTTTGTTTCACTATTTCTGGTCTTGACTTTATTGGTCAGAAACAATCAACAGAGAGAGAGAGAGAGAGAGAGCGATAGAGAGAGAATATTTATTGAACAAAAATTAATATTTTATATCTTCATTAGTTTTGTAGACCAAAGCAAAATCAAAGTCTTTACAAGTACCCCCTGAAACCTGCCCATGTACCCCTGAGGCGAAGGGGTATGCATACCCCTGGTTGGGCTCCACCGCCCCAGTTCAAAGCAACACTAAATGCCTTCTCACTCTCTTAACCAGTACGGTCATGGACAGGGATCACCATCAATACTGCTTCACTAAAACTGTCCAGTCCATCCTTGAATGGGCAGTGCGCGTGTTTGCACGGCGGCGGTTTGAAGCGTCTGTCTGAAGCTTCATCAATATCGCCTTGGAAGCTTCGTTCTCCCTGAATGATGACCTCGTCTTCACCCAAGTTTTCACCTCCATCGATGATCCATACCGAGCCATATGGTGAAGAGAGAGAAGAGTGGAAAGGGTGAGCAATGGAGAGAGAGGGAAATAAAAGGTAGAGCAAGAGAGAGGGGGGGAGGGTGATGGAGGAGTTTTGTAGTGGCGAGATGGAGAGGTGTGCAAAGATGGATTGGGGAGAGAGAGGCTGGAGAGAGAGAGAGGGGGTGGAGCGAGAAGAGGGTGGAAAGAGAGTAGGGAGAGAGAGCGAGAGAAGAGAGAGGGAGGGAGATGGTGGCGAGAGGGCAACCCGGTCTCATCAATCTGCGTACAAATAACACGACTTTACACTTTCAAGAAGCATGCATATGATATGCCAAATTCCAATTTTGCGTGCATATGATACGCCAATCCTTCCCATTCAGGTCTGTGGAGAGCAGATGCGTCCAAATACGCATCACGTTGAGCGGTCATGACGTCACCAGCGAGGCTCAGTTCGTCTAGTTCACCTGATGCGCGGACGTCTCCAAGCGGGTAAGCAGGGGAAACAATCTTTTTTCGTAATGAAATCACGGTATTAACGGTATTATTTTATTATTTTAGTTATTTCAGTGTTTTTGCGCCACGTTAAGTGGGGTCACGTGTCAAAATTACAGCGTATGTGTTCAAATTAAATGTTCGTGGAACAGTGGGCTGCCCAGTTAGCATAGCATAGCTAGTATGGCTTGGTACCATTGACATTAGCCTAATGTTACATACCCCCCCTCCTGGATGGGATGTATAACTTGTTGGTGACCATGTGCTTGTGTTTCCTCTCCCAGGTGGCCCTAATCTGAGGGGAGGACTTTAAAAGGAAGCAGTGTGGCTTGGTCCCCCCCCTCTTCTTTGTCCTTTGTTCCCAGCCTTGTGCAGCAGCAGTTTTTGTGTGCTTGTTTTGCTGTTAAGCTCTGCTTTTGTTATAACTTCGGTTGGTGAGTCCGGTAGTCCTGTTTTCGCGGCTTTATTTCATTAGGTTAGTTATGTGTATTTTGGTTAGAGAGGAGAGCCGGATCCGACGGCCCTTTGCGGGTTGGTCTGAGTGTCTCTTCTTCTTTTTGTTCCTTTTGGCCGGCTCCCCAGCTTTGATTCATGTATTATGATTGTTTTGTTAATAAATTGGGTGTGTTGCTAAAACCCTGACTCTGTAATTATGTTGGGCCTTCTTTGAGACGAGCTATGGCTTGAGGGTCGTAACATAATTTTGGGGGCTCGTCGAAGCTGATTGAAAGCCTGTAGAAAGTTTTCAATGTGTTTT
Source organism: Merluccius polli (assembly GCA_030340625.1). Taxonomy (NCBI): domain Eukaryota; kingdom Metazoa; phylum Chordata; class Actinopteri; order Gadiformes; family Merlucciidae; genus Merluccius; species Merluccius polli. Next base: position 94,686 of record JAOPHQ010004332.1, on the reverse strand, counting down.
GGCATCTAGATTTAGTGGCTTCGTGGCAGTAGGCCTGTGTTGTCTGGATGTTTCTGGTGGTTTGTGTGCCTGAGGCCAGGTTTACTGTGTGTTACCCTTTTGTTGTTTGGGTGATTTTGGACACAGTTTTGTTGGATTTTGGTCACTTATGGTCATTTACTGTGTGTTACCTTTTTGATGTTTAGGTGACTTTGTGGGCACAGTTTGTTGGATTTGTGCTTATCACTGTAATTTGAATTGCAGTAGGCTACGTTGAGTCAGGAGTTTGTTGTTTTGAGGCTGTGTGCAACAACATTTTGTGCTGGGAAGGGATTGTGTTGGCATCTTGAAGATGGAGTTTAATTTAGAGCAGTTTGTTGAGTCTCCTACCCTGGAAAAATTTCATCAGTGCACTAAGGATAATTTACTGTTAATTGCCGATCATTTTAATGTTGTTTCGAAGCAAATGAAGAAACAGGTGGTTAAGGCGGAGTTCTATTTCATCCTTACTGACCGCCAGAGGCGGTGCTGAAAGCACTGGATATATCCACCTCGCGCATGCGCATTTCGAGTACCTAATACCAACATAGTCACCTGTGACCCCCACGTGACACCGGGAAAGCTATAACTTCCGGTGTCGTTAGAGGATCTGTTCCTTTTCATCTTCTCGCTAAGGCGCATGTACCGCGGGAAAAGGATTGCATTGCAAAAAAAAAAAAAAAGTTTGTTGATTCAAGCAAGCCACGTGCAGCCTCGCGACAACGGTCGGAGCCGCGGACAGTCCGTCCTCCAGAGGCTGTGGCTTGCCGGGTTACACCCGAAGAGGAGACAGGTAGGTGGCCGACGCTTGTTGGTGAAGGCAGTGTGTTCACTCCCGCTCCCAGCACGCGTGGGCCCCACTGCTCCCTTATTATCTGTTTCTAACCATCTAATTTTCAGAACTTACCGGTGGAGACAGCGCTCTCGCCTCACTCCCGGTAACGTTAAATTTGGTTCTCGACCCGAACCTTTGGTTCGCTCAAGCTTATTATTATTGGTCGTACTGGTGAAGGCAGTGTTCTCGCTCCCGCTCCCGGTAACGCTGCCTTGTTTTGGTTTTTCTGTTTACTTTTAGCAGCAGCGCTCATGCTCAAGCTAATTGTTTTTCCGGTCACTGGGAAGGGTTTTCGGTGACGCGGACGGTGGGGTGCCCCGCAATGACCCACTTATGGTGCCGCCTGCGCGGCTCCCCTAGAGCCGGAGGACGGCCATGATAACTGCCCCCCTTGCCTCGGTCTCGAGCATCTGAGGGAGGGCCTCACTGACAGTGCCTGCATGAACTGTAGGCCCCTGCCGTGGGCACTCAGGCTGGATAGGCTGGCAGAGATGGAGCAACGGGCGATAGCTGGCGACCCCTCTCTCTTGACGGGGCTCCCCCAAAATCTGCCCGGTCGCTCTCGGCCCCGGCACGGCGGAGCGGCGGCTAATGGTGCCCCCCCCAGAAAGAAGGCGAGGGGCGAGCTGTCCTCCAAGGTGGACCAATTAGCAGCAGACATGGAGCACATGAAGTCGCTCCTCCTGGCTCTTCAACCTGGGACTGGTCGGGGGCAGGCTGGATTACAGCCTGACCCTCCCTTGGAGGATGGGCCGCCACTGGACGACGCCCTGTCGCTCGCGGCTTCGGCTAGCTTCTTTAATGAAGCTAGCACAGAAGACGACGCCTCCCACACACTGGGAGAGGCCTCCTGCTCCTCTGCTCAGGGCTCTCTGCAGGGTGCAGCGGACACGTCCATGGCGGGCATTATGCGCGGGGCTCTGGCTCGCCTGGGGCTCGATGCCCCGCAGACGGACCCGGGTCAGACCAGCGCTTTTTTTAGGCGCAACCCTTGCCACATTCACCGTTCCCCCTTCAGAGGAGTATGTGAAGGAGCTCCACGCGTGTTGGAGGGACTCCAGGGCCCTTTCCCACTCCACCACGGATGCCCGGAACTTGGCTGCCATGCAGGATGCGGCACAGGTGGGGCTGGGCCGTATGCCGCCGGTTGAGCCGGCCATTGCATCCCTCATCTTGGCCCCTGATGAGGCCCTGAGGCCGGATGCCAGGTGTCCCCGGCCGCAGTGCAGGGTCACGGACGACCTTCTGACTAAGGCCTACGACTCGGCAGCACGCATGGGCCGCATTGGCAATTCCCTCTCCCACCTGCTGCTGGGCCTCTCAACCTCCCTGCAGCAGGCTCAGGTCGAGCCGTCTCTGCAGTCTCTGAGCGACGCCTCACTGCAGGCTTTTGCCCTCATGGCAAGGGAGTTGGGGCGCACAATGTCCACCCTCGTCCAGACTCGCCGCCAAGTTTGGCTGGCTCAATAACCCCTGACGGAGACCTGCAGGAAGGTCCTCCGTGCGGTGCCAGTGGAACCAGGGGAGCTGTTTGGGGCAGCTGCACTGGAGGCACTAGAGAGGGCTGCCCGGGCAAGGCAGACCAGACAGGAGCTATCTGGGCTCCACAGGAGCATGTCCGCTCCTAGCAGGCCTAGGGGCCCCGTGGCTACTCCCCAGCGGCGCTCCCAGCCTGACTACCCTGGTGGCCTACGGAGGTCTCAGAGGCCGGTCCAACAGCCCGCGGAGGGGTTTCGGGCCCCCGAGCGTCCACCCCCTTGGCAGCCACGTGCCGCACGGCCTAACCAACGCCCCCCCAGAGCCTCAAGAGGCCGGGGGGGCGGGCGCTAGGCCCACGGAGTCGGTCGTCGGCTGTTTTTCCCAGCAGCAGCTCAATTACTGGGCTGCCTGTACTTCAGACCCTTGGGTAGTGTCCACCTTAACCCAAGGGTACGAATTGCAGTTCCGACGCCGGCCCCTAGCCTGCAGCTGGGTCAAAATGACTATCGTCAGCGACCCGGCGAAGGCCTTAGCTCTGAGCCAGGAGTTGTCCGCCCTCCTGGCCAAGGGAGCCATCGAGCCAGTGGATCCTCTGCTCCACCCCAGAGGTTTCTACTCGAGGTACTTCCTCGTGGCAAAAAAAGATGGCGGATTTCGTCCCATTCTCGACCTGAGGGGACTCAACAAGTTCCTGAAGGTACTACCTTTCCACATGCTCACCGCATCAGACACACTGCGGGTGGTGGACAGGGGCGAATGGTTCACCACCATAGACTTGAAGGACGCATACATCCACGTCCCGATTGCATCCCACCATCAGTGCTTCCTGAGGTTTGCCTTTCGCGGCCGGCACTTCCAGTTCAGGGTACTTCCCTTCAGCCTCTCCCTCTCTCCGAGGGTATTCACCAGGGTTGTTGCGGCAGCTCTCGCACCCCTGCAAAGGCAGGGCATGAAGGTCCTGCCATATCTGGACGACTGGCTGGTCTGCGCACCGTCCCAGTCTCAGGTGGCTGGGGATACGGCTCGGCTGCTTCAGCACACGGCCCGGCTGGGCCTGACAGTGAATTTGCTGAAGAGCCACCTGGACCCATCTCAGCAGGTCACATACCTGGGGATGGTTCTCGACTCAGACGCCATGAGGGCCTCTCTGTCACCACGGTGGGTGGACGACATCCTCCTCCGCCTCCCCCTCTTCGAGTGTGGCAGGATGGTGCCGTTCATTCTCTTCCTCCAGCTCCTGGGCAAACTTACAGCTGCCTCAGCTGTGGTGTCTCTCGGCTTGCTGTCCCTGCGGCCACTGCAGATGTGGCTGAACAGTCTCCATCTGGACCCCAAGTGGCACAGGCACCGGAAGGTCAGGGTGTCGCAGCGATGCCTCCTCTCTCTATCCCCATGGAGAAGGAGGCCATATCTGTCGGCCGGCGTACCCATGGGTGCCATCCCGTCCCGTCGGGAGTTGGTCACCACAGACGCTTGCCTCTCGGGATGGGGAGCGGTGTGGCAGGGCAGGACTGCCCAGGGGCTGTGGCCGGCCCAGGGCAACGCACATATCAACGTGCTAGAGCTCCGTGCGGTGCAACTGGCACTGAACCACTTTCTGCCTCAGCTAGAAGGCAAACACGTGCTGGTCCGATCGGACAACAAGTCCACCGTTGCCCAGATCAACCACCAAGAGGGCACTCGGTCTGCACGGCTACTCCGGGTATCTCAGAGCCTGCTGACCTGGGCGTATCCCCGCCTGGCCAGCATGCGGGCAGTCTTCATCCCAGGCGACCGGAACCAGGTCGCGGACTTCCTGTCGCGACAGAAGCCCCCACCGGGGGAGTGGCGGCTTCACCTGGAGGTGGTGGAGAGGATATGGGGTCTCTTTGGCAGGGCGGAAGTGGACCTCTTTGCCTCAGAGGAATCCGCTCACTGCCCCCTCTGGTTCTCCTGGACGGAGGTGACCAGTCCCCTCGGACAGGACGCCTTGGCTCACGACTGGCCAATGAGTCCTCTGTACGCCTTCCCACCACTGCTGCTGATTCTTCCCACACTTCAGAGGGTGCTCCTGCGGGGTCACAGGCTACTTCTGGTGGCCCCCTGTTGGCCAGGGAGACTCTGGTTTCCACTGCTGCGCAGGCTCTGCTGCAGCTCTCCATGGCGCCTCCCCGACAGGAAGGACCTCCTGTCACAACTGGGGGGTCGAATTTGGCACCCAGACCCCCGCCGCCTCCAGCTCTGGGTGTGGCCACTGCAGGGCCCGACCCACTGCTGAGCTTCTGTACGGCGTCTGTTAGGAACACTATCCTGAACGCCAGGGCACCATCCACTAGGGCACAGTATGAGAACAGATGGAAGCTGTTCTCCGACTGGTGTAACGGGAAGGCAGCGGACCCAGTACGCTGCCCCGTGGCCATCGTGCTGGAGTTCCTGCAGTCCCTCCTCGATAGTGGTCGCTCCCACTCCACCCTGAGGGTCTATGTGGCTGCTATTTCTTCCCGGCATGAAGGGGTCGACGGAGCCACGGTGGGGTGCCGCAGGCTGGTGTCCCTCTTCCTTAGAGGGGCTCTGCGGCTGCGTCCCCCTAGGACCCTGAGAGCCCCAGCATGGGACCTGCCGCTGGTGTTGGAGGCCATGTCGCTACCGCCGTTTGAGCCCTTGACCCAGGTAGGGTTAAAGTGGCTGTCCATGAAGGTGGCTTTCCTGCTTGCCATTACATCCGCAAAGCGGGTCGGGGAGTTGCAGGCGCCATCTGTGGCAGAGACGTGCCTGCGGTGGAACCCTGATGGCTCAGGGGTAGTCTTATGGCCGAATGTGGCTTTTCTACCCAAGGTGCATTCACGCACCCATCTCAACCAGCCTATCCGGCTCGCTCGCTTCGACTCCCCATCGGAGGAGGGTAGATCTGAGCTGCTCTGCCCAGTACGGGCGCTTAGGGCCTACATTGCTGCTACTGCCGGCATCAGACAGTCAGAGCAATTGTTTGTGCGTCACAGCGGCCCTAACAGGGGTTGTGCTCTGTCGAAACAGCGACTGTCCCATTGGGTCGTCGACGCCATCATGCACGCCTATGGGGCCAGTGGCCGCCCCCCACCATCTGGGGTGAGGTGCCACTCCACCAGAAGCGTTGCAACCTCATGGGCTGCACTAAGAGGGGTGCCCCTGGAGGCTATCTGTGCTGCAGCATCATGGGCAACGCCTGGCACTTTCACACGGTTTTATCGTGTCAACGTCGCCGACCACTGTCCAATGGCGGCGGTCCTACGGCCAAGCTCGGCTGACTCCAAGGAGTGAGGTGGGTGTTGGCTTCTTTGTGACATTGTTGGTATGGTCATCCAGTGCTTTCAGCACCGCCTCTGGTGGTCAGTAAGGATGAAATAGAACGAGAGTTACGGATGTAACTACGGTTCTATGAATCCTGGATGACTGCCAGAGTGTCTAGTCACTCAGAATCCTTGTTTTCGCGAGAAGATTCTGGGAACAGATCCTCTAACAACACCGGAAGTTATAGCCTTCCCGGTGTCATGTGGGGGTCACAGGTGACTATGTTGGTATTAGGTACTCGAAATGCGCATGCGCGAGGTGGATATATCCAGTGCTTTCAGCACCGCCTCTGGCGGTCATCCAGGATTCATAGAACCGTAGTTACATCCGTAACTCTCGTTATATGCTGCTTTGATTAGTAAGGATATTCTGCCCCAGGTGCAGAGTACTCCTAAATCTGCAGATCGATCAAGTCAAATCCTTGATGAAACGGTAAGACTTAAAGAGTTGGAAGTTGAGTTACAGCGTTTGGCTTTAAAGGAGAAAGAACTGCAGTATGTGAATGATCTTGAAACAAAAAAGCTTGAGCAGCAAACGAAAATCCGCCTGCGTGAGTTAGAGCTTGGTGTTTCTCAAGTTTCTGCTAAATCCGCAGATTTTGACGTGAGTAGAAACATTCGTTTGGTCCCTCCTTTTGATGAAAAGGATGTCGATAAATATTTCATCACGTTTGAGCGCGTGGCTTCTACGCTGAAGTTGCCGAAGCATGTGTGGACTGTGCTCTTGCAGTGCGTCCTGAGCGGTAAAGCGCAGAAAGTTTACGCTTTGCTTCCGGCGGAGGAGTGTCTTGGGTATGACAAAGTAAAAGCTGCGGTGCTTCGAGCGTACGAGCTGGTGCCTGAAGCGTACCGGCAGAAATTTCGTAGGCTGAAAAAGCAAGGATACCAAACTTATGTGGAATTTGCTCGTGAGAAAGAAGCTCTCTTTGATCGCTGGTGTACATCTAATAACATTAATGATTTTGCGCGGCTTAAACAGTTAGTGCTGGTAGAGGACTTCAAAAACTGTCTCCCAGAGAACGTGTCAACATATTTAAATGAGAATAAAGTTTGTGATATTTTTAAAGCTGCTGTTTTGGTTGATGAATATGTCATCACTCACAAGGCCGTTTTTGTGGATCGCCCTTTCAGTTATGTTAATAAGCCTTTTGAAAGCCTCCGTGGTAACGGGAAGGACGGAGTTGAAGTTTTGGCTGAGGTGTCTCGGGGTGGCAGAGGATCTGGTTCCCCAGAGCCTGATATTAAGACTGACAGGGAGGATCTAAAAGATAATGTGACGTGTTTCTATTGTAAGAAGAAGGGGCATATTGTGGCAGGCTGCCCTGTGTTGAACAAGCGAAATGTTAAATCAGTAGCTTTAGTAAACAAGTTTGGAGTCATAAATAAACCTGTGCTGTCTGATGAAATGTCCGGTGGGCTGGATGACTTCACTCCTTTTTTGATGGATGGTGTTGTCTCGTTGCCTGGCAGCAGTCTTAAGTTTACGGTGAGGATGCTGCCGGACACGGCTGCCTCTGTCTCTTATTCTGGAGGGGGTGTTGCCACTTGGTTCTGAGTCTGCTGTCGGCTCTGATGTTCCGGTGTTGGGTCTGGGTATGAAGAACATAGGTGTGCCGCTGCATAAAATCTTGGTTGCATCAGATTTGGTGTCCGGTGAAGTAGTTGTGGGGGTGCGCCCTAGTTTCCCGATTCAGGGAGTTGCATTTTTAATGGGGAATGATTTGGCTGGCGGAAAAGTGCTTGTTACGCCTGAAATTACACCGGTCCCTGTTAGGCAGTCTCCAGATGAACTTGCTCAAAAGTTTCCTAAAGTTTTTACAGCCTGTGCTGTGACTCAATCTATGGGTAAAAAGGAGGATGAGGAGGTTGATTTGAGTGACAGTTTTCTCTGTGATCCTGGTAATAATTGCGCTTGTCCTCCAGACGTTGCTGTGACTGCGTGTTAAAACTGTTCCTAAAATTAAAAAACTTGTCTGTCTCGTGAGCAATTAATTGTTGAACAAAAAAAGGATGCTATCTTGTCTCCTTTGTTTGAAGCTGCGGTAGCTGGAAATAACGTTGTCTTTGTCAACAGGTTATTTTGTGGTGGACGGCCTGCTCAGGCGTAAGTGGACACCTTTGAATGCCTCTGTTAAAGATGGCTGGAGTGTTGTGACTCAGATTGTTATTCCAGGTTCATATCGAGCAGAAATCTTGAGTCTGGCACATGAAAATCCTCTTGCCGGTCACTTGGGGGTCCGGAAAACTTACAACCGTATTTTATGGCATTTCTTTTGGCCTGGGTTAAAGAGGGATGTTGCGCATTACTGTAGGTCCTGTCATGTATGTCAGATAGCGGGTAAACCAAACCAGACGATTCCTCCTGCTCCACTCTATCCAATTCCTGTAGTGTGTGAACCATTTGAGCGTGTCTTGGTTGACTGTGTGGGCCCACTTCCGCGTACAAAATCTGGTAACAAGTTTTTATTGACATTGATGTGTGCGTCCACTCGATTTCCAGAAGTGTTTCCTGTGCGTAAAATCACGACTCCTGTGGTTGTAAAAGCTCTCACAAGGTTTTTTTCCTTGTTTGGTCTGCCAAAGGTTGTGCAGACAGACCAGGGATCAAATCTTATGTCACGGGTGTTTGCTCAGGTGTTGAAGCAGCTCGAGATTAAACACTGCTATTCTAGCGCGTACCATCCTGAAAGTCAAGGTGCACTTGAGCGCTTTCACCAGACATTAAAGACGATGTTGCACATTTATTGCCTGGAGTTTGAGAAGGACTGAGATGAGGGGGTTCACATGCAAATGTTTGCTATCAGGGAGGTGGTTCAGGAGTCTCTTGGATTTAGTCCAGCAGAATTAGTCTTCTCTCATGCTGTGCGTGGTCCCTTGAAGCTCTTAAAGGACAAGTGGCTGGGTGAAGGGACAGAGCAAAACCTGCTGGATTATGTCAGTAACTTCAGGTTTAGGCTACGCCGTGCTTGTGAGATTGCTAGAGGTAATCTTGGAGCAGCGCAGGCTAGGATGAAGGGCTGGTATGATAAGCGCTAAGAGCAGAGATTTTTTGCCTGGTGACAAAGTCTTAGTGCTGCTGCCTCTATCTGGGTCTAGCTTACAGGCTCATTATAGTGGTCCTTACCTGGTCCAGGAGAAGGTTGGTGATAGAGACTATCTTGTAGCCACTCCTGATCGACGGCGTACAACTCGTCTCTGTCACGTCAATATGTTAAAAGCTTATTGTGATAGGGAGAGTGTACAGCTTGGGATGGGGTCTAGTTCCGGGGCAGAGGGGGCGGCTGTGACCTCTGTGGCGCTGGCCGGTGCTGAAGTTGCTGCGCCGCGTGTTGGGCTTATTGCGCTGTTCGGGGCTGACATGGCTGACGGAGTGCTGTCTGTGGCTCTGACCCAGGGGAAGCTGTCAAACTCTGAGGTCTTGAAAAATCTGCCTACTCATTTGTCTCATCTTTCTGAGGTGCAGTGCTCAGATTTGATTGAAGTAATTGACTCTAACAGGGCACTGTTTGCTGATGTTCCCTCTCAGACACACCTTTTGACTCATGATATTGATGTGGGTGATTCACGCCCCATCAAACAGCATCCATATCGTGCTAACCCAGACAAACGCCGCCGTCTTAAGGAGCAGGTAGAGTATATGGTGCAGCATGACATTGCTGAGCCCAGCTGTAGTGCTTGGAGCTCCCCGTGCTTGCTGGTTGATAAGGTTAATGGGGATGATCGTTTTTGCACGGATTTTCGAAAAGTGAATGGTGTAACGAAGCCTGACTGCTATCCTCTTCCGAGGATGGAAGATTGTGTAGATCATGTTGGGGGAGCCAGGTTTGTTACCAAATTAGATCTACTAAAAGGATATTGGCAAGTCCTGTTGACCGAGCGTGCAAAAGAGATCTCTGCGTTTGTTACGCCTGATGACTTTCTTCAATACACTGTCATGGCCTTTGGCATGCGTAATGCGCCGGCTACCTTTCAGCGTTTGGTGAATGTTGTTCTTGCTGGGTTATCCTTCTGTGAGGCATATCTCGATGATTTGGTTGTGTTCTGAGTCGTGGGTGGAACATCTGGAGCATCTGCGTACAGTGTTTTGCCGTCTGAAGGAGGCTGGTCTGACTGTTAACCTGTCTAAATGTGAGTTTGGGCAGGCCACAGTGACCTACCTTGGGAAGGTGGTGGGGGGAGGTCAGGTTTGTCCTGTTCAGGCAAAGGTGGAGTGTATTGTGGCATTTCCTGTTCCAACAACCCGTACTGTGCTTCGCCGTTATTTAGCGATGGTTGGCTATTATAGAGGATTCTGTAAAAATGTCTCCGCTGTGGCCTCGCCCTTGACTGATCTGTTGAGTCTGAAGGTGGACTTTAAGTGGTCTGATGCCTGCCAGTCTGCTTTTGAAAAGACCAAAAATCTTCTGTTAAAGGCACCTGTCCTGGCTGCACCGAGATTTGACCATCCCTTTAAGTTAGCCGTTGATGCGAGTGACACTGGCGTGGGCGCTGTTCTTCTTCAGGATGGTGCTGATGGGGTAGAGCACCCAGTTTATTTTTCCAGAAAACTCGATTCTCATCAGAAGTGGTATTCCACCATTGAAAAAGAGACATTGGCGCGTGTTAGGGCTCTAGAACATTTCGAGGTTTACGTTGGCTCATCTAGCGTTCCAGTGCTTGTCTATACGGATCATAATCCGCTTGTGTTTTTGCATAGGATGCGCAATAAGAATAGACGTTTGATGAGTTGGAGTTTGCGATTACAGGCCTTCAATGTTGAAGTCAGACACATCCGTGGCAGGGATAATGTTCTGGCTGACGCATTGTCGCGTCTGGACCCAGTAGGTTCCTGAACAGTAAATCCTGACAAGATGTTATATTTTGTTTAACTTTGTTTTTCTTTGCAGGATGCACTGTCCAGTAACTTAGGGTGGGGGTGTTACATACCCCCCCCTACTGGATGGGATGTATAACTTGTTGGTGACCATGTGCTTGTGTTTCCTCTCCCAGGTGGCGTTATTTTGTTTCCCCAAACGCGTTCTGTGAAGACGTGCCCCTACTCTGCCTCTGATTGGCTCTGACCCTGATATTGTTTTTCGGTGAATGCGGTCCCGGTCCGATCTCAAAGACTCGGACTCGGGCCGTTCAAGGCTTTTTTTTACTGATCGGTAACGGCTACATTGAGCATGAACCTAAGCCTGATCCTTCGTTTTGTCAGCTCTCACACGTGTCGTAAACAGAGAGCACACTGTGCGGCAGGACGTGATGTCTGCAATGTAACTAACTATAAGGCAGGACTCTCTGTGTGTCTGCCGTCTGCGATAATCTCGTCCATTATCTAGACGGCCGTTCGTCGCACTCTGCGGATGTATCGGGACCCAGAAAAGTGCAGTGTTGAATTTGGACACACGACACGTTCAATATATTAAAAATACACTTTGAATAGAAAACTAGCGAACACCGGCAGTTGACGTCACACCATGTGGACTGTGGGTAATGTAGTCTTCTACATACGCAACAGCCAGCAGAGCAGCAGCACACAGCAGCAGTGGGAGGAGTCAGAAAGGATAATAAAATGTAACACTGCTTATAATATATATATATATATATATATATATATATATATATATATATATATATATATATATATATATATATTATAAGCAGTGTTACATTTTTTTAACAAGAGCTACCTTTTACTAAATTTTTAATTGAAGTCCCAGATCATCCTTATGAAAACGAACGGGTTAAATGTAAATCCGCTTTGAAAAATTGAAAAAATTATGTGGGTTAAACCGTGCTGAAGGATTCCTAAACCGGATTTAGTCCCAAATTGGTGACACTATGAAACCTATTTACTCCCTTTAAATCATGCCTGCAGAAAAAGCATGTTAATGCACATCTATAAATGCTATATGCAACTCTGTGGGCCACTGTGGTGTCCCTGTTTGACAGTATCAGTGTACATTACAAATCCGTGTGTGCGGACCCAAAATGTAATTAGATGACTCCAGATCAGCATTTTGGATTATACATTCACTATACAAGCCAATCTGAGATCTGCTAAAATAATTGGCACCTGTATAATTCAACCAGACACTACTAGTTGCTTGCAGATGCATGATACACTTACTGTGTTGGATCCAGGCTACATCCGCAGTGGAAGGATTAGGAGTAGGGTGGGATTACTATTCTCGGGATATTTGATTTCTAATTTAATAATATATAGTGCATTTTACCTAAAGGAAAATTAAGCACGATTTAGACTACAATAGAGTCTTTGTCTCCAGCAAAAAAAACAACAGGTGTGACATGCTTAATATTACACAATAACAGATACAGTTTACAAAAAACACAAATCTGAAGTTGATGATGATAGCTAATAGGTTAGGGGACATAATTTTTACTGAGGCTAAGATTATGGGTTACATGCCGCTATTCCGACATGCCGCTACTTAGACATTGACGTCTAGTGGTCGGAGTGGCGGCATTAATATTATTTTCCAAGCGTCCCACTACTGCGACAATTTTTTTTCCCCATTGTCTGAGTAGCGGCACTTTACTTTTTTTCAAACGTCCTGCCATTCCGACATGAGGCCATTAATATTTGTCATTATCATTGTACTTTAAATTAATTAATTAATTAATTAATGTGATTATACCCATATGTTCTGGACTTAGCATACACGCAGCTTATGCATGGGTGTGACAAATACATGGGAAAACAATTTCTAAAAAGAGCCAATCATCCAACTTCGAGGCTGCCCCTAGTTGGTAATATATAGGACTAGCCTATCCATATCAAATCCAAAAGCAACAATCTTCATAACAAAATCAGAGTATCCTTTTCAAAAAATATTATTTTGCCGTTCTTAAATTAGGCTTCCACAGCGCAAAAAAGGTAGGCCTACACCTTGAAACTTTGTTCAATCAACTTAAAGTCCGATTAAACTTCATTCAAAGGCAGTCCATAATTCTAATTAAATTGATTTCTAACGAACAAGTCCAAATTTCAGGTCCTAGAGCTTTATTCGTGCTTCTTCTTATATATTTTTAAGTAGACTGCTGGCCTGCACGCACAGAGTTTGTTTGATGCATGGAGTTTCAACCTTTTCCCCCTGAGAGCTGAATAAAAATGAGGAGAGCTCCCTGTCTTTTACATAATGTGTAGGCCTAACATTTATTCACATGGCCGGTTCAAAATCACCTAGTTTTTGACTGAAATGTGTGCCGATATCAATTATTGTGAAAAACATTGTTTGGAGTAGAGGTCTGCACTCGCGATGCAAATGGAAGCTCATTGCGGGTGCGGGCGGGATGATAGAGGTAGGCCTACATTTATTCTATATTAATAACTATTATTATTATTCTATTGCACTTTCTATGAAAAGTAGGCCTAATTGTCGTAATAGCGGTACCAAAAAAGATCGGATGCGGGCAGGATGATAGAGGTAGGCCTACATTTATTCTATATTAATAACTATTAATATTATTCTATTGCACTTTCTATGAAAAGTAGGCCTAATTGTCATATTAATAACTATTATTATTATTCTATTGCACTTTCTATGAAAAGTAGGCCTAATTGTCGTAATAGCGGTACCAAATTGTAGTAGGCCTAATTGTCGTAATAGCGGTACCAAATTGTCGTAATAGCGGTACCAAAAAAGATCGGATTAGGGGCATGTCTAAATAGAGGCATGTCGTAATGACGGGATGTCGTAATGGAGGGTTGTCGTAATAACGGGCTGTCGTAATAAAGGGCGGACCCCAGTAACTAGCCAGCTAATGATGTTCTTTCCAGAATGCTTTCTCCACAGTCCCTTAAAAATGCCTCAAATATTAAAGTTACCACAATTTGGTGCATCAAGCTCTGTCCACGTGACAGAATTAGGAAAACTTAGCATCAGTCTTTCTCAGCAAAATCACATGGTGGTTGTTCAGCTTCACGGTTGAGTGGGCAAAAGTTCTGACAGCCAGCACCTACACTGAATCTTAAGGGTCATAGGTTTGATTCCACATTTCCAACTATCCTTCCGCCCTCTGCCTTCTCTGCTATTAATGGACTGTCCCTGTTTTAAAAGCAATGGAAATACCACAAAAGAAGCCAGTGGTAGTGGCATTGCAATGTTGGAGTTATGGTATGTTTGTATTTTTGTCTTTCTTTCTTTGAAGATTTTAATATGCAGAGGCTTGAGGACCTTCTACGGGACTCAGAGAGCATTGATGGGCAAGATTTTGATCAGCAGCCACCATTGTCCAGTTGGAGTCAAAGACAGAAAGAGGTCCAACAATGTTGGCAACAGGCGAGGCCACAGAACCTTGACAACTTGTCAGCTGAGAACATTGTCCAGATGACATGTAATCACTGTCACGTGAGAGAAGCTGTCACCCGTTGTGGGGAATGTATGCCCTCAGAGTGGTTTTGTGCAGAGTGTGATCACTTGGTACATAAACACCACACTCTGCACAGTAGGCAAAAAATAAATATTGTTTATCTAACATTACTTTAGTCCCTTGATATTTATTTGTCTTTCATGTACTCTCAGGCCGTTATGATCTTCACGTTCCGGTGCTAACATGCAAACATTGCAATAAGCAATGGTCTCCAGAAGTCAGTGACTTTGTAAGGAGTGGTTACTGGCCTGCTACCGTGCAAGCACAGACACTGTTCCACCAAGATCTGTTCCATTCCTTTGAGGCTATGAAGACAGCAGCTCCAGGAATGTCCAGACAAGCCTTCACATCAATGTTGGACCAGAGAACAAAGCAGTTTGGAAGAGTGAGTAAAAATGTGAAGCTGAAAGACAAATGCATTTATTATTATTAGAAGTAGCAGTAAGGCTGGACAGTATGGCCAAAATGGTGATTGAGTGTGTCTAAGCAGGGCGTAGATTCAAATATACCCACATATGAAATTCAGGGTCCACAAGTGGCTGTAATAGGTCTTACATATTTCAGGTTATGGACTGAAGACCATACCAGACAGAATTGTCATTTGCATCCTTCTTGGATTTGAAAAGTTGCATTCACAAAACATAAATAGGTGATCATGTAATTTATTGTCATTGAAAGCTGTACTATAATTTGTTTATTTCAGACTGGCAAAGTGAATGCAGATGCTTTTCAGAGGAGCTTTCTGCAATACATGTACTGCAACTCTGAAGAGAACCAACTTCTGGGAAAGGAGCCATTTGTCTGTCTAGCCTGTAGCCCTGAAATGGTGGCTGTTTCAGTGGATGGCAACAGAAAACTCTACAGGTTCCAGAAAATAAACCAGTGAGTTTTGAGTGCACATTAAAAACAGCCAATGCCAATGTTAATATATGTCCTTCCTATTAACATTATCCTAATATAGTTCTCATTTTGTTATTTGAAATTAAGCTGTTGATACTGCAGCTGTCGAATATAATATCTGTATGTTAGACTTTGTAACTTTGTTTTGAAAAGTGCTATATAAATACAATTATTATTATGTAAAACTTCTTACTACAGTGGTTATCCATAATACATGTTCTTGTAGGAGTGAAGAGCCGGGGTTCTTTGATGGAGTGTTTTTAGCCCAAGACTCTGAGGTGTCCAATTTTGTTGAGGAGGTCCGGGGGGCTGTCAAGAGTGTGTGGCGGCATGGAGGCTCTCAATGTGAATCTTAGGTTGCTTGACAACGCCACCTTGGGAATTGCACCCAAGGAATTATTATTATACATTATTTTACATTGATCAAAATCACAGGTTCATTCCACTCGACAGGCAAGACACGTGGTTCCCAGTTTACAAAAATACTTTATTTAGTAAAATATATTTTATCACAAAAATGAGCATTCATCCCAACTAATAAGCAAGGAGCCTAATCAGGGGCTGAGGCCTACAGGTGGGGAAAGAGCAGGTGAAGGGGAAGGGGACTCAACAGGAATACTGTATAAGAATGACTATTCTGTTCATAGGTTTCCCACACTTCACTGTTAATCTGCCAACCTACAGACAGTTATGGAATAACTTAATCTTATCAGATGGGGATCCCTGAGACCACATCTTATCAAATATGGGTCCGCAGCCTGATGTGTATCAATTTTTGGGGGTCCTTGACACCAAAAAGGTTGAAAACCACTGAGTTACACAATATACCTTTTAGCAACAACCTAAGTTGGAATATTATTTTAATAAGCTCACTGATCTGAGTCCATGCATAATAAATGTCATGACCATATCCATCTGATTATCAACTCATCCCATGGTAAGGATAAGCCACAAATCAGCTGTGGAGACTGTCACCCAAAAGTTCATAACAGTGCCATCTTCAGAGATATATGTAGGAAACTTCATCTGTAAACAGAGGGATATTGAGGCTACAACATTATATAATCCTGACCATGTATATCATTCAGGAGGTTTGGGGGAGGGGCTAAAAGGGGCTTCAAAAGCAGCAATGTTAACTAACCCTAACCCTCCTATGACAACAATCCAGATGTATTTGGTAGGTAAAATAAGGTCTACACTAGCCCAAATCCAAAAGTATGACTGCGATTAGGAAGAACATCAATACCTTGAAGGATTTCTTCCACCAAATAAGCAGAAAATCAAAGTACTTGATTTTATCCAGGCTGGAGTCTTAAAGGGTCTCAAAAACTACGCCTGAAAGAGGCTGGAGCCAGACTGAGGTGAAAATGACACTTTGTCGTAGGACAAAATTAAATACATTTTTAGGCTTTAAAGGCCTTGACCTGGAGAGTAACATATATCAATATGAAGAACTTGGGTGGTTCCTGCACTGCAATATTGCCCTTTGAACCCTGACCCCGGGCCACCTTTGAAGGCTTATTATGCAGCAACACCAGGGGCTAGAGACCTGGGGTCCGTTTCACAAAGCAGGTTTAGTGAAAACCCTGAGTTTATTAACCCTGAAATGAGGGAAACTCTGAGTTTTCCGTTTCACAAAGGGAGGTAACTCAAACCAGAGAAAGAGGTGTAACTCTAGCCTGTTTCACAGAGAGAGGTAACTTAAGCTCTCGGTCAGTTACCGTAGTAACAGACTCTATGAACCTAACCTGGTCGGGACCAGGTTTTTCTCAATGGACCTCGAGTTTCTCTCTGTCTCCGCCCTCTTTCAGCCACACACGCCATTTGATTTCCTCTTTCATTCATTCAGTCAGCAGGCGAGTTTTGGCGTAGCAGTCTGTCAAAAGTCATTTTAAAAAATCCGAGTCAGTAGGCTATTTCAGAAGTCCATGGTACAGTAGGAGGCGACTTTTTTCACGAACATGGCATGTCCTTTTGACCAGTGCTCGAAGTGGAAAAAAATAAGTGCCGGTACTCCCTTATTCACATATAAGCGACGGGGTGCGCGCGATCTAACCCACCCGGACCTACGACCGACGGGGGGGGGGGGGGGGGGGGCGCGCGATCGTAACCCACCCCGGACCTACGACCGACGGGGGGCGCCACCCCGGTAGATCCGCCCCTGGTTAGGGCAAAGTAGAGTACCGGCAGCCAGTGACAAGTGCCGGTACGCAAGAAAAAGTGCCGGTACGCTAAAGGGTAAAATGTACCGGTGAGTACCGTCCCACTTCGAGCACTGCTTTTGACAACGATCCCGTGGATGAAGGTGCAGCATTACTGCGCAGATAATTAAATATTTGTCGGGAGAGGGTTATCAGACCGCGCATAGATGTAGCCTTTCCAGACAATTATCATTTCCAGACAATTATATTTTTGAGCGGTACCGTTTCCCGTCACAGTCAATCATTTACATACACAACCTAATCCGTCCTTACATTTGCAACATTACCAACCATAGTCATGCTCTCACATCCCAGTAGTATATTGTGTGTTGCACTGTGTTTCTTTGCAAATGGAAGTTTTTTGTACAATGTCGGAGATGCAGAGCACTTGAGCAAGGCAACTGTATGCAGGGCAGTCAGAAAAGTGTGCCTCGCCATGAAACGGCTTTTACCCATGTTTGTCGTTTTCCCTGGACATAAACCTGTCAGAGCCATCAAGGAGGTCTTGGGGGGTGGACTCAGAGGATGAGCTCCCTCCAGGGATTCCCTCAGCCACTGGCCTTCCAATATTGTGGCTAGGGCTCCTCTGCCTCCGTTAGAGGTGGCAGTGCTGGGCCACCACCCGTTTTACGGGCATCTGCCTTCTTTCTGTTGGCTGAGTAGTCTGTGTTAGTTTAAATAGGCTTAATTATTTAACAGAACATGATATACTGTAGATGAGAAGACATTTATGTGTGTAAAAACAGCATTATGTTGGGGATAAAACAACTGCACAGTCAAATAGCCACTTAATATTTACTTTACAGTGTAAAACAAAATGATCATGCCGAGGTCTTATCTGTTTGAACAATGTTTTTATATGTCATCTTAAGCTGCTGCCAAGTGTGCTTCTCCCCCGCGGGATTGCACCTAAATGAAATAAATGAATAGGCTACCATTCAAGCAGTTTTCCCCTGTAATATTATTGTGATTGCAAAGGACTACATTTAAACTTATGCAGCAGTGTTGCACTTCTTTCTAAAAACGTGTTGAAACTCGCCATATGAGCACATTAGGATTTCCAATTCGTGGTTGGTGAAAAACGTAGACCTCCTCTTCCCCGTTGCCATGGTGACTCGTCGAATCAGGGCTCCATTGATGCTGGCTTTTTATAGTTGTGGTGCACGCGCTTAACCCTAGGTGAAACTACTCTGAGTTGATTAAATTAACTCAATCCGCTGTTCTGGAACCGAAAACTCAGAGTTTTCTATCTCAGTGTAGATCAACTTAGCGTTTAGGATTAGACTCAGAATTTGTTGAACCTGCTTTGTGAAACGGACCCCTGGGGTCAAATTCTCTAGAAAGCTATTGAGCTGTACTTTAATGGGAGTGGGGTTACTGATGGCACGTGGCACTGAGTTGGGTTGAAATTAGTGGTGGGCCGTTATTGGCGTTAACGCGCTGCGATAACGCGAGACTCTTAGCGCACGCTAAAAAAATTATCGCCGTTAATCTATTCTCAAAGTTGGGTTGGGAGCTGGGTCTATACCGTTTTTCCACCAAGGAAGGTAAGCGCCGCGGAACGGCTGCGCTGTGGAACGGCTGCATCCTCTGCCCGGCGACCCCCCCCCCCCCCAACACGTTCTCATCCCAACTCGTAATATACCGACGATTTGTCACGCCCATAGACGTCTGATACTGACGCAAAAGGTACCCTCCCGCGTCTGTGTGAAACGATCTGGGGGTTCTCATAAACCCGTTCGCGTTGGTAAGAGACGAGCAGAGTCTACAGCGTCCGCTCGCAGAGCAGAGTCTACAGCGTCCGCAGTCTACTGTGAAACAATTCACTCCAAAAAGGGTTAGGGTTATGGTTAGGGTTAGCGTAATCTATCACCGTGACCGGGTTATTATTGGAGTGAATGGACGCTGTAGACTCTGCTCGTCTCTTACCACCGCGAACGGGTTTATGAGAACCCAGATCGTTTCACACAGACGCGGGAGGGTACCTTTTGCGTCAATGTCAGAAGTCTAGGGGCGTGACAAATCGTCACGCCCCTAGATCGCGCAACAATTGTGCACCGATATTATCGGCCGATATTGGCATAAAAAAATCAATATCGGAAAATATCGGTATCGGTTTTTAAAAAAGCTCAAAATGACTAAAGTGGCCTATGGCATGTTATACCTTGTTGGAAAGCTCTAATTGTCCTGAGTCGAATGCAAGCGACCATTTTCTGTTAGTACAAAGACAGTGTGAAATAAATAAACACTTTGTTTGAAATAATTTCAGACATCCGTTATGTTTCAAGTGAGGACGTGGTTTGATGACATCATCAAACGCGCCGCGCCGTCTCAATAACAAGCCTGGGCATGTGCGGCCGTGTAGTGGGACGCTAGTTGTAGCTAGTTGTCATATTTTCTATAAACTCTAAATATTGTATGATGTTACCTGAAATTAGTTTTGGTGTAAAACACGGCCGCATATATCGGTATCGGTTGATGTCGGTATCGGAAATTAAGAGTTGAACAATATCGGTTATCGGTTATCGGTAAAAAAGCCAATATCGGACATCCCTAATGACAACAGATTTGTTTGTTTTTTCACCCTCAAATACCCCAGTAACAATGTCAATTCCATGTTTACAACGTACACTATGGGAGAAACAACAACAAAACTACAAAACCCACGCAACAGGGCTTTTATTGTGAAGTGCTCAAAGGAAGTGCCAAACAGTGCAAACTGTAGTTTTTTCTGGGTGGTAGGTTGTGAAAAGGCAAACTGCTCAATATAACAAAGACGCAATACAATCTGTACCAAAAGGTTGATGTTATAAGAAGATATAATCAAAGAAATTACAAAAATATGCTTTTGTTGGTGCTATTTTGCAGCAATTTCATCAGCTGTGTTCCACGGGCAGAAAGAGTTATGTTTCTGCCCGTCTTCTAATTAAATGATGCTTACTGTAAAGTAGAGGTAGCAATACAGTTGTTATAAAGTGCTATCTTTCAGGCAGTTTATTGAGATGCCACTGAAATAACTTGTTGTATTGGTTATGAGCCAAATTTATTTATTTATCTAGCAGGTGAAATCAAGCCAATGTTTTTTTTTTATTTTTGCCCTCGAAATTAATCTCCAACCATAGGCTACTACTCAGTTTTCACTAAATAATAAATACTGCTCGTATTTATCCTTGCTAGTTGGTAACCCACTGGTGTACGTGATATAGACCTATATCAAAGCAGGACGTTTTATCATTGTCCAGCTATGACAGGTGTCTCCGAATGTTATTTCCATAGAGAACAATGGCGATGACGCGGCAAAAAGGCCACGCCTACAAAGTACAAGCGCGAAACCTCCACTACCGCACTTTGTAGGCGTGGTCCATTTGAAACATCACGCCATTTTTATCTATTCCATCCTTCGTTTATAGTCTATGATTCCATCCAATGGAAATGATCTCCTTTGCCTAAAGAAAATAGCCTACACATTGGCAGGCTGACTTACTTCTGCCTGAATGGAATGCATCTGATGGAATATATATATATATATATATATATATATATATATATATATATATATATATATATATATATATATATATATATATATAAATAATAGTAACACAGGGACTTCTGATGTGGTACTGTACCTGCCGTCCTACACGATTTGCCTTTTGGATGATGGATTATACTCTTTTCTGGGCAGTAAAAGCACCTCGCTGAAAATATTGAAAGCTTAAGTGCAATATGTTGCCCTACAGTGAATCTGTGGTGCAATGAATAAGGTGGTGTATGCATCCTCCAACTATATCACAGCCTCAACACATCACTTCAACATTATCCCAAAATAAATCTTTCCTTTTTCTTTACCATGACCGTAGGCTTACCATTACAATTTTAGTCTTCAACTGGATGCCAAAGTTTTCATACATTTCATTACTGCTTTGACATAAACCATCTTTTCAATATCGATTTTGCCAAATACCTACCAGTGACAATCCAACAAGGAAATTCTAACAATCTGAAAAGTAGGACTGTGTGAAAAATAAGTTATGTGAAGCATCTAATCATATCGACATCAAATCATAGGTGTGACCCACTGTATTGAATAGTATGGTGAGGTCCTTGCCAGCACCCAGCCCTACTGAGCAAATGATGAAACAGAGATTTATAAACAAATACTTTTTATTTACAACATGTGTACTCAATTCAATACAATAGAACTTTATTGTTCCCCACATGGCCCAGTTTAAAAGGGCACAACCTTGATGGTGCGAAGAAACAAAAACAATAAATAAAAGGAACAAGTGACAACAGTATTTTTAGCAGATGAACCTTCCTTTATGACAGTCATTTTTACGTTCTCCTGCAGGTCCCAAGATGGGGTCCAGGCCTTTTGGCTGAAACAAATGGCAAAATAAAACAGAGAAATTATGTTTTCAATTTCTAAAATATGTTAAATATAAGGATAGCCTCTGACATGGTTTCTAAACCCTGTTAAGCTTCTACATTTCCCTGACAGAATGGGGTGGAGAGAGCAGAAAGCTGAATAGGGTTGGGACGATATATTGAAATTCAATATATTGCAATACAAAATTACGTTATCGTGGGTCAGAAAAATGAATGGTGATATCAGCTCCATTTTATTCTGCTGTAGTAATCACAATTGAGACTCTTGACCATCACAGTTTCACAAGCTCTCCATCAAAATTATATTATTGTCACTTTGTAATGACATCATAAATTGTTGTTTACATTACAAAGATTTGTGTCTCAGAAATAAACATTATTCTGCACAGTTAGACTTTATTGTCATTGAAGTTTTATTTATTACATTGTATCATGTTTGTATTGAATCGTGAACCTCACATTGCGTATCTAATCGTATCGTGAGATAAGCAAATCGTCCCATTCCTACTGAATAGGAAATTGTGATGACTGTACCCTCAAGCAAATCAAAATTTAGCATGTCAATTATGGCTCAGTCATAGCTTAGCAAAACCCCACTAAAACAACAGTAGATGTAGGTTGTAGTTGTGACAAAGCTAAATCTCTCTGTAGGCAAAAACAGAAGCCCCAATATGGAGATGCCTCAGTTCATCCTAATTAAGTGGCCCGTCTGATTTCCCAAAAGGAAATTTAACACTGGTCCCGGTGCTTATTACATAAACTTAAATAACTCCCAATTCATGGTAAATCAGACAGGCTTCTTAATTAGGGTGAACTGTCCCTTTAAGGACAACTCATAAGTCAGTTAAACAAGAAAGCTCAAGTTACCATGAGGGGCATGGGAGCCAATGGACCAGTACTTCTTTACAGCCCTTGTGAAGAGGGTAAAAGACAAAAACAAAATCATACTTTTATTTCATAATTAAATATTTCATTTCATTCCTCCTCCCAGCCTCTAAAAACCAGTCACCATATAATCGCCAAAACGTTAAAGGTTTGGTTTAATATCAGAGCTCTAACAGCAAATGAGTCAATGTCTTAACTACTTTTTGTTTTCGACTTTTCTGACAAAAAGCAACAATTTCAGCACTATTCTGTTGGTGTGGTATATGTCCAGTCCTGTTGTTGTTCAATTCATGCACCTACAGTCCCACAGGAATGTTCTCCGTATAGCCACTAACCATTCTTTCACGTGTCTTGGACACATATTGTACTGGAAAAAAGTCCAATGTGCTGTGATACTGGCAAGCTGTAAAGAAAAATGAACGCATTTTGTAAATAAAAACCATTACACCTTAATGTAACAGTAGTAAAACAAAAACCACAGAAAGGGTGGGAATCACCATAAAGATCCTGATTGTCACCATACTGGGGCAACTATTAGACTATATAGTGATTCTCAATTGTCTGGTATACTTAAGTATTCTGAGTTGATACTTTTTTTTTTACATTTGACCATAGTGAAAATCTGAATAATCTCCCAGAATAATCTAGTCTGTTACAAACTGTCACAGTCAACTATACTTAGAAGCCATGAATCCATAACTACATTAAATTCAAGGCCTTGCAGACTTTCAAGCTTTCTTTCCAATTTTAAAAACATAATTTGATATCATATTATCTTCCATTAAAAGCCTTGTAATACAACCCTGACAAATATCAGGATACAGGTAATTTGGTATCAATACAATATCATGGGCGTCCATATGTAAAGGGCCAAAACGTAATAATTTACCGTAATGTAATAACTGCCTGTAATGTGATGAAATCAAATGCAATAATGCCCGTAACATAATAAAAATCCAGTAACGTAATGAAATCTTTAACCTGTAACGTAATAGCATTTTTGCCCTTAATGTAATAACTTATGTTATTGATCATGTATAACATTACAGGCCATTTTGGCTAGATAATGTAATAACATTGAAGAGAAATAACTCACTGAAACTGCCAAAGTTTTGGGTTACTTTGTTATATTTTATGTTACAGTGGTACACCTTGTGCCAGTTTGATATGATTCATGGAATGCTTTGGTGTGTGCTTTGTGGGACTTTGTAGTACATTGCAGTATGCTTTGTGATAATTGGTCTTGGCCTTTTGATGACCCTGTGGTATGCTTTGGGATACTGTGGGACACTTTGGTGTGCATTTTATGATAATTTGGTGCTTTGGTGTATTCTGTGGTACTTACCAACACTTTTTTAATATACATTGCGGTACAGTGTGGTAGAATACACTAGTACTTCTGGGGTACATTGTTGTTTTGGGCCTTTACAAAGCATCATACATAATTTAAGATGGAGCAAGGATGGAGCAAATTTATTAATCTTGACTAGACTTCCATCTTACAGGGGGTGACACTGTATATATTGCAGGTGAAAACTGTATATATTTCTCTTTGAAATGTAAGACCACAAGTAAATGTACATCATAATTTCTCTGTACTATTCATGTGACACAATGGGAATGCATCTCGTACAGCAAAGTATTAACAACGCCCCGCAAAGATCAAAAGGTACACCACCCAGAGGCACCAAAAACTCTACACCAAAAAGAGTCAATTAGTCAATTAAAATACATTTTCAACTATTATTATGTTAATAGTTGTATATTTGTTATGAGGCCTGTAATGTAATAAACTAGTAATAAGAAGAAAAAGCTATTACATTACATGTTCAAGATTACATTTTTTTTATTAGATTAGGATTAGTTAAGAGATTAGGATTTATTATTTATTTAATTTTTAATTTAAAATACTTTAAAGGATTTTTCATACCGTCATCCTTCTTTTGCCTTCTTTTGCTTCTTTTCTTTTTAGCTGAAATTTTGACAGCTGACTTCCTGTATAGAGGAACAAAAAACATGTAAATTGCAATAGAGGTGTGTGGTGTTCGCCTCACAAGCCAGGTGAGTACTTGCGAGTACACTGCAATGCAGGACAATCAGTTGACACTTTCTCTGATGACTTCACCCTTGGGCGTTGCCACCTCGCATTATGATGGCACACCGGATGCCAAACCACTGTCATACAAATAACCCCATGTTGTAAGAAAAAGTAGAAAAAGAGCAACTCGTGAAATACCATCTGGCTTGTGAGGATAGTGTGGTGTGCTACTCCTTTTTGTACACTGACACTTTCTTTACCATTCTGTATCTCATATTCTACATAGTCAAGATTGCCCTTATTGCTCTGCATCTTCTATTCTGTATTGGCACTTACTTGTTTGCTGCCACTACTTTCTTCTTTGCCTCAATCTCTTCTTTCTCCACTTCCTATGTCTGTTCTCTCTCTTTGTCTGCCTCCATCAGTCCCAGCTCTTCCTCCATCTCTCCTCTCTCCACTCTCTCACTCTCTACTCTGTCTTCCTGTGCCTCTATCTCTCCCTCCGTCTCCATCTCCTGCATGTCCCTCCTCTCCTCAGTCTCTCCTATTTCACCTCCCTCCCCCTGTCATCTCTGGTCCTCTTCACGTATTCCTCTTTCTGTCTCATCTTCTTCTCCTGTCCTCTCTTGCAGCCCCACTTCCTCTATTTCAGGATTCAATGCTTTTAAAAAACACACAAAAAACCCAAGATATTTAAGATGTAGTATATGGTTCGAAATGTGAGTAAGCAAAGAAATATAAAGGTTTAAGATAAAAGATATAAGTAGAACAGAATTATCCACTAGCAATCTAGGTTGTGCGAAAAATGATCTGTACTGACTAGGCCTGCACGATTAATCGAATTTTCATCGTCATCGCGATGTGAACGTTCGCGATAAACACATCGCAAAAGCTGGTCTGTAATGCGATAAGTTCGCCATGTACACTCGGCGTGGCATTCTGACATTTGGGGCCATGCATGCACACACTAGTCAATCAGATGACGCCAAGCTCCGCTGACGTTCCTGCAGGATAACGCTACGTAAAGATAGCGTTGCGGCTGCAGCGTGCCGCTCCTGGGACGCTGCTGAGACGTTCCGCAGTGTTCCGCACGTACTTTCATTGACTAGAGTGGCAGCGATCAGCAGCGGTGACCGCAACGCAGCCGCAACGCGACGCTCACGTCCCCTACAGCGTAGCGCTGCGAGGCGGCTGAATTCGCGGGATCACGCGAGAACTACAAGACCACGCGAGAATCAGGAGACCACGCGATCATTTGTAGATGTCAAAATAGAACAAACAAATAAAAGGTTACTTTGCCTTTCCGAAGTTGACTTGCAGTTGCTTTGTCTGTCAGAAGTTGATTTGCTGTTGATTTGGTCGTTTTTCCTAGATTTGTGTGCTTCTACCATGAGTTGGTAGGCTATATAGTAAATGTTTACTTTTTTGTCTGGTTTAATTGTGTTTAGTGTTGTTTATTGTTGTTATGTCCTAATGTGTTGTGCTGTAGCCTATAGACAAAGTCAGTTATAAACGACGATTTGTGGCCGTGTTCGATTGGGAGGGTGTTTTATTTTGAAAATTGACCGGATGCTCTATGGCTTTTACTATTTAACTTCCTGCCCGGTCGGTCTGCTTTGTTTAAATTGATGCGTTTCAGCAGCGGCTCGCGTCAAAAATAGAACGCTACGTAAAGATAGTGTTGCGGCTGCGGCGCGCCGCTGCTGGGACGTTCCGCAGCGCGCCCGGTGGAAATGCGTTCATTGACTAGAGTGGCAGCGATCAGCAGCGGTGACCGCGATGCTCACGTCCCCGGTGACGCGAGCCGCTGCTGAACCGCATCAATTTAAACAGAGCACACCGACCGGGCAGGAAGTGAAATAGTAAAAGCCATAGAGCATCCGGTCAGTTTTCAAAATAAAAACACCCTCCCGATCGAACACGGCCACAAATCGTTGTCGTTTATAACTGACTTTGTCTATAGGCTACAGCACAACACATTAGGACATAACAACAATAAACAACACTAAACACAATTAAACCAGACACAAAAGTAAACATTTACTATATAGCCTACCAACTCATGGTAGAGCACACAAATCTAGGAAAAACGACCAAATCAACAGCAAATCAAATTTCTGACAGACAAAGCAACTGCAAGTCAACTTCGGAAAGGCAAAGTAACCTTTTATTTGTTTGTTCTATTTTGACATCTACAAATTATCGTGTGGTCTCCTGATTCTCACGTGGTCTTGTAGTTCTCGCGTGATCCCGCGAATCCAGCCAGTATCCAATCCAGAATTTATTTGTGTTATTTATTTAAGCTCTTTTCCCCCTGAGATTCTCTTATTTCAATAGATACTTTTTTGTTTTTGTTGAGAGCAGGGTAAGGAAACTTTAATTTATTTTTACAATAACATGTAAATTAATGTTATGTGGGTTTCAATAAAAGCATGCACAAGAATATTATTTTCCCTTTTTTTTTAAATGTAATTACCATCAGCTATTCAGTGTTTGAGAGTACCTAAAAGCAGGGAATCTATTAAAGCTGAAAAATCTGAAAGAGACAGGAACTGTATGCAAACTTAAATATTTTCTTATTTATCGCAAGTCATATCGTCATCGCAATATTGAACAGTGTGATCGCACATCGCACATTTTGCTGATATCGTGCAGGCCTAGTACTGACATTTAAATCTGATCCATCTGGATAGGTACACAATACAGGATCAATCTTAATAGAGAGTCATGAATGTATTGATATTGTGCTGTGACCTACCTTCTAAAAATCCTTCAAATAGGCACACCATCTTCTTACATGTTGACTAGCTCATTATTGTCTGAAACATTGCAAATGCATTTGGGTTGATGACATGACACATAATTGCATGACATTACCATAGTTGTTGCTTTCCTGTACAATGTAAATAAAATTATATATTTCTGTAATGTTACAGACAAGAACCTGCAATGCCTGACCAAAAGAGAAAGACAAAACGTTTATTACCATCAGGGCAGCGGTGTCAAAGATTTTTGCCTGATTGCGGGACTTTTTTACTTTTTGTGCCCATTCCTTGGCTCTGGTCCGGAACACTTTCATACGGGCCGTCTGCCTTGACTTCATGTCCAGCAGCCTCCCACACTGAGTAAGAAAGAGAGACAGAGAGAGCGAGGGGGAGACGGTATAACAAAAATAAAAACAGGTTCCAAACTGTGGTCCTGGGGACCCAAAGCATTGCTTATTATTCTTTCTAGCCTTCTATTAACAAGGGCCTGAATAATGACTTGGATAGCAAGTGAATGCAATTAATTGCCATTAATTTGCCATTAATCTTGCCATTTTCTTGAATTTTGAAATCAAAATATGGATAATCTCAATCAACTGAGTGACCACAGTTGAGAACCACCGCAATAGAACAATGTACTGTCCGTAATAGACAGATTCAATGTCCAATGTGTAGCTTTGTAACAGGATGTTATTTATAAGAACCAACAGTCAAACATTCAATTTCAACAGGTACCTTTCCATCAGGTGGGAAATGCAATGTTTTGAAAAATACCCACTGTGATGCAAATTTGTGATGTAACAAAACAAAACTCTTTGTCTTTTGTATGATAAACTTAATGTCTCCACTCCAAACTCCAGTTTTATTGTCACTATGTCAGATATGTAATGCCAATAAAGCTCATTTGAATTTGAATTTAATGACTGGCTTTAATGTATGAACATGGGGGTTGGCAGTTAGACAGTACAATAAACTATTGTACATTATCTACCTTGGTGCATCTTTGATTGGCACAATTGAACTTTTCTAGGCAATGGAGGCACTGTCGGAGAGTTGATCCACCTGGCATTTTTACTACAATACAAACAAACAAATAAACATTACATTATAATTATTGACATGCCATGGAACAAAATATTTAATTATGTGGGAGAACCTGATGTGAGCATATCCTAAGCCTTTCCAATGGTTATAAACATAAAGATAAAATAGGACATAAAATTAACTTTATTGTCACCCATGGGGAAAATTGTGTGAATTGTGCCACAAATAAGTATCACCATAATAATAGAAGATTTTCTTCAATATCACCATGTATGATATCTGATTACTTAAGACAAATTGCATATTACATAATCCAATTGATGTTAATGGTATTGGACTGCAAGGTAATGTAAAGTGTGATATCAAAGTAAAACTTAAATGGGTAGCACTTTACACTACACAAATTACAGGGTAATATCATAAAGTAATTTCTGGTAATAACAAGTAACTATTTTGTAATTTTAATGTGTAATTTATCGGTTAAATGCTGGTAGTTTCTGGTGATAATGAGCAATTATTAGCATTAGAACAGTAGTACATTAATGTAGCTAGTAATTTGTGCAGTCATTGAATAATTACTATGTAATACTTTTTAAACATTGGCTTACTGGTCCTTTCCTTCTCTCTTTAATGGAACATCCATATTCTTGAGGACAGATGAGGTTGTGACAGTACTGTTACCCAATACCTATTATGGAAGTACTAGATAACACCATGGGAAAGACACTGCAAAGTGAAGTCAGGCTTGATACCTTAATATTGCACTTAATCTACTGACATGGACTTTCTACTGACACTGACTGTGGCAAAGGTGGTGGTGATGATGATGATGATGATGATGATGATGATGATGATGATGATGATGATATTTCTGTATTAATTTCTGTATTAATTTATTTATAAGATTATGTCCCCTAACCTATTAGCTATCATCATCAACTTCAGATTCATGTTTTTTGTAAACTGTATCTGTTATTGTGTAATATTAAGCATGTCACACCTGTTGTTTTTTTTGCTGGAGACAAAGACTCTCTTGTAGTCTAAATCATGCTTAATTTTCCTTTAGGTAAAATGCACTATATATGACTAAATTAGAAATCAAATATCCCGAGAATACGGTAGTAATCCCACCCTACTCCTAATCCTTCCACTGCGGATGTAGCCTGGATCCAACACAGTGTATCATGCATCTGCAAGCAACTAGTAGTGTCTGGTTGAATTATACAAAGGTGCCAATTATTTTAGCAGATCTCAGATTGGCTTGTATAGTGAATGTATAATCCAAAATGCTGATCTGGAGTCATCTAAAGTTACCTTTTGGGGTCCGCACACACGGATTAGTAATATGTACACCGATACTGTCAAACAGGGACACCACAGTGGCTGATTTAAAGGGAGTAAATAGGTTTTTATTTCATAGTGTCACCAATTTGAATAAATCCGGTTTAGGAATCCCTCAGCACGGTTTATCCCACATCATTTTTCTTTAACTAATAACGTTAGCTAACACTAATTAAGTGTGTTCATTGGTGGTGCTGTCATCAGCCATGTCTAAAAGCAGAAGACCCATGTCACAACAAGATTAAAACTGTATATTTATTTATTTTAAACTGCAACAGCATACAGTAGAAGTTAGCTTAGGCTAATGTCAATGGTACCAAGCCATACTAGCTATGCTATGCTAACTGGGCAGCCCACTGTTCCACGAACATTTAATTTGAACGCATACGCTGTCATTTTGACATGTCACCCCACTTAACGTGATGCAAAAAAACTGAAATAACTAAAATAATAAAATAATACCGTTAATACCGTGATTTCATTACAAAAAAAAGATTGTTTCCCCTGCTTACCCGCTTGGAGACGTCCGCGCATCAGGTGAACAAAGCGAACTGAGCCTCGCTGGTGACGTCATGACCGTTCAAGGTGATGCGTGGTATTTGGACGCATCTGCTCTCCACAGACCTGAATGGGAAGGATTGGCGTATCATATGCACGCAAAATTGGATTTTGGCGTATCATATGCACGCTTCTTGAAAGTGTAAAGTCGTGTTATTTGTACGCAGATTGATGAGACCGGGTTGGAGAGGGAGAGGAGAGAGAGGGAGGGGGTTGAGAGAGGGTGAGATAACGAAAAAGACTATAAAGAAAAAGACTATAAAGAGCGATAGACAGTGGAAGAGAGAGAAGATTCACAGGCAGAATGAGAGTTTTTGCCCATTATCCTCTTACCCATCATATCATTATCCTAACCCTAAGGATAATGATAATGATTGTGTGAGGCTCCACAAGAGTGATATTGCGCCATGAAGTATAAATTAAACTGTTGTATTTTTGGAGATTGAGGACATGTGGGTTGGATGTGTTGCATGTTGAAGCTCTATGCACTATTTTTTATCCAAAGCGATCTGAATTCATATACATGTCAGGTTAGGCTGTGGACAACAGGGATTGAACCCAGTACTTTTTGGCTGGGAAACGAACACCCATAAAGCCTGTGTCTTGTTTTTCTTTCTCTGTGTCTGTGTCTATCTGTCTCTGCACCTGATGGATTGCATCGTAGTGTTCAGAGTGGATGTATGTTCCCTTCAGAGGACAGACTGACAGACAGTGCTGACAGAGCGTCTGTGCTATCTTGATATAACCTGTCTGGCTGTATTACCGCGTGTCAGCACATCTCTTCTCCCCGGCCGCTGCCACCACCGTCCAATCAAACTCCAGCAGACAGCGACGCCTTCTTATCGCTTGACACAATGGTGACATCGCCACCGAAGGTTAGAGCTATCAAGAGAAAAATGTGTAATCTTTTATTCTCCCTCCTTTATTTGATGATCAAACCTTAACATAAAACACACTGAAGTTTGTGATCAAGCACCCTGGACTTTAAAAAAAAAGGACAAATTTGAGCTAAATAGATTAAAGCCAGAGGACAAGGTATAATATAAAATATGTGTAAAGGACAAATGAAAGAAGAGTAAATTGAATGACCGAAAGCATTAAAAAGGTGAGAAGACAAGGAAGTGATGGAAAGATAGAATAAGGAGCGAGAGATCAAACAAAATGGGACGATGGAGGAGAGAGAAGGGGGGGGGAAAAAGAGTCAGTATCTGTTGCCATTGTTTAAAAAAATAAAAAACTTTTTAAAAAAAAGGGCAAAAAAGAAATGAGGAACAAGGATATGAAATGGAGAAAGAGGAGAGGAGATAATGTTTGGAGAGGATATGAGAGGACAGAGGAAGAGATGGGAAAAATCTAATAAAGTAAGAAAATTAACAGAGAGAAGAGGCAGAGGAGTTGAGGAGAAGAGAAGCGTTGGAGGGCAGATGGCCCCGATATACTGGAAACAAAATTCGCAATTGATGTGTTTTGCATAGGCTGTCGAACTGCCGTAGAGCACAGTGATTTTAACATGTTACAATATACTGTGGCCCAGATGAAAACAGACGCAATCATTCACGTGGTATTCTTGACCAATGGTTGAAGCAGTGAATTGGGGGAAGTGTGGGAATAGTTCAACTAATTTGGCTGTGCACCCTGCACACACTTTAATTTGGTCACAAACCTGCCTTCTTGTCTGTGTGAACACACCAATTTAAATTTTGTTTTAAGGACTTAAGGTAGGCATGGTAGAAACACAAAAGTCCAGCAACAAAAACACCCAGAATGTTTTGGTAACTCATTTGGGATGGGATGCAGTGAGACTTTATAAACCCAGAAAAGACAAGCAGTTAACGTTTTTTGTGCCAGGTTTTCTCCCTATTTTTCCTTCTTCTTCTTGTTTTTTTAAACAGAGTTGTTTTATCATCATCCAAGCATGACACAGATGCAAGGTTGCAGGGCATTTAGTGAAACACGGAGTGTGTGGGAACATACTTGAATGGTATGTGCTTTCATATCAGGCACTGACCCTGCTGTCTTCACTGTTCCTTCAGAGGTCCTTCTGAAATATGTGGAGGAGAGGATGGTCAGGGAATGAAGGTAAGAGTTGAGGCAGTATGATGGAGAATGAGGAAACAGTTGACAAAAACAAGGAGAGACTCATCACCAGAGAGGAGAGCATCATTTTGTTTATTTTTATGTTTATTTATCCAACATACCGGACAGGTGAGGGTGAGATCCGAATTGATGGTGTGGTCGGTGGAGGTGTGAAGGGAGTGAAGAGAAGACAAAAGCAGAGCAGATTAAACTGTTTTGTAAAGTGTGGTAGCTACGTTTAAAGGTTAAAGTAGCTTCAGGTTATAAACAAGACAGACAATAGATATATACAGTGTGTGTATTATGTAGTCCTTGCCTACCCCTGGGTCGAACACAAACCATAATTTAGAAACAGCTGATTTAAAGGATTACCACTTTAAGACACATTGACATTTTCAGTTGGCTGTTAGACGTCTAAATTCAACATTTTACAATTTAAAGTTCTAAATATGCCGCTTCCTGCCCTTGGTGCGTCATACAAACTCCTCTGCTGTTTCCTTCAAGGTTTACTGCTCCACGAGCACAGGCCGGGCATTGGTCCTCTGTCACATAGCTACAAGGGCAACAGACAGTTACAGTTGGCCCACTCAGTTATGTGTTTAAAAGGTCACTGAAGGCCACTGCCTGGGTTGAGATGACCTGGTAAAACGCTGATAAACTCACACACACACGCGTGTCTGTGCACAAGCTGCCCTAAACAAGCAGACACAGGTGCATGTAAAGATGGAGGTACAGATGTCCACATGGGGACATGGCTTTTTATAAACATAAACACATGCGCATCCGACAAATAAACTGCATATCCTGCTTTAACTCACTGGCAGAGATCAAATATGCAAGTCTATAAACAATACAAATACCGAAATATGAATTTCATTATTTTAAAATAGAAGCACACACACACACCGACACACACGCACAAGCACTTGCATACATGTACAACAGCACATGATTGCGTGCATGTGGGGGGGGGGGGGGATGCGGCCACTAATCTAAATGAGATTAAAGGATGCACTAGGATCATTTTCAGAAGGCAGGGAGAATAACAGTGTGTGTGTTTGTAAGAATAACTGTGTGTGTGTGTGTGTGTTTTAACCTCCACTGGTAGAGGTCCATGCTCCACCTGGCAGCCAGACTGACAGACGAGCAGAAACACTCCCCGAGAGGGGGAGAGAGAGAGAAAGAGAGAGAGAGAGAGAGAGAGAGAGAGAGAGAGAGAGAGAGAGAGAGAGAGAGAGAGAGAGAGAGAGAGAGAGAGAGGGGCGGCAGGCAGGCAGGCAGGCAGTGACTGCAATTGAGAACATAGTACTAGAGAGAGGGGGGAGAGCAAGAAAACCAATCCAGTTAAACTAGAAATAAATAAAGGGAACTAGAAAGAGAGGGGAGGAGGAAGGGAGAGAGAGAGGTGAAGGGATGGAGGGAGTAGGAAGGAGCAAAATAAACTGGGAGACAAACTGAGAGAGGAAGAGATAGAGGAGTGATGGAGAGAATGAGAGAGCAAGTAAACAGTAACTTTACAATTGTAATTTAAACTATAATGAATAGTCACAAACCTGAATTCCATTATCCAGGTATGACTGCATTTCTTCATCGGTAAGTAAGCACAAAACGCCAATGTAGGCGAGCAGACAAACAAACATAAGTCATTGCATTCCCTGAAGAAACGATGGCTATAACTTTTCTACATAATTGCAGAGGGTCGAGATCCATGAGCCTCTTTCCTTACAGAGTGTCCAACTTCTCACTTTCAAGTGTAAATCTCCTGCTGAAGTTGGAGAGAACCCACAGGGGAATTCCCAGGGACAGCTCACACAACAGGCCTGAAGGGCAGACCAGGAGAGGTCCTGGAGGATCTCTCACACCCAGAGTAACAGCCAAGGACTGAACTGGTCCCACAGTAACACCACATCTAAAACAACCATGTCCAATATACCAACCTGATCTCACAATCAGGTTGCAATATACAGTCCTCGTCTGCTGATGACTGTGATTGTGACTATGATTATGATGATGATAATAATGATGATAATGATAATAATGGTAATACCATCATTATAATCCATCATCGTCATTATTGTCATGATGGTAAGAATTGTGATAATGATGATAATATAATGATGATAATGAATGAAGAAGGATGATGAGGATACTTCTCACAATTCTCACCATCATTATCATTATAATCATCATTTTCATCACTCTTATTATCATCATTCTTATGGTTATGATACAAATGATGATGAAAATAAGATTGCTATGATTCATAATTGATCTGAGCTTGAAATGTCAAGAGCAGGAGCAGGTTAATACCACTATTGACAAAACAAAGCTGACAATCCGAAATAGTAGACTTTTTTTAAATAAATGTCAGTTGGTGAACAATAATCCAAAGTTATCCGATACGTGTTGTCATCGAAGATTTCACATAATTAAGGGTGTTTACAAACTAATGACGGCAACCTCATGACAGGAAAATATAAAAATATAATAAATAATAAAATAAACACATATTTGTGAGTATGTCATCGCTACAACATGAACTGAGACAGAGCTACACTCCATAACAAACCTCATATCAATACATCGGAGGGTAGGAAGTATACAACTAGAAAATTAATTGCAGAAAATGCAGTGAGTGCTTTTGTGTAAAATAAGCTTAAACATGTAAACTAAAGCTTCATAGTTTAAGACGTATAGAAATGTTCTGTCATCTAGTGGCTCTTCTTTTTGCTTTTGTGTTTATTATTATCATTATATTATCATCATTATCACAATTCTTACCATGATGATGATGATGATGATGATGAATTATAATGATGGTATAACCATTATTATCATTATCATCATTATTATCATCATCATAATGATAGCAGTCATCAGCAGACGAGGACTGTATATTGGACATGGTTGTTTTAGATGTGGTGTTACTGTGGGACCAGTTCAGTCCTTGGCTGTTACTCTGGGTGTGAGAGATCCTCCAGGACCTCTCCTGGTCTGCCCTTCAGGCCTGTTGTGTGAGCTGTCCCTGGGAATTCCCCTGTGGGTTCTCTCCAACTTCAGCAGGAGATTTACACTTGAAAGTGAGAAGTTGGACACTCTGTAAGGAAAGAGGCTCATGGATCTCGACCCTCTGCAATTATGTAGAAAAGTTATAGCCATCGTTTCTTCAGGGAATGCAATGACTTATGTTTGTTTGTCTGCTCGCCTACATTGGCGTTTTGTGCTTACTTACCGATGAAGAAATGCAGTCATACCTGGATAATGGAATTCAGGTTTGTGACTATTCATTATTGTTTAAATTACAATTGTAAAGTTACTGTTTACTTGCTCTCTCATTCTCTCCATCACTCCTCTATCTCTTCCTCTCTCAGTTTGTCTCCCAGTTTATTTTGCTCTTTCCTACTCCCTCCATCCCTTCACCTCTCTCTCTCCCTTCCTCCCCCCCTCTCTTTGTAGTTCCCTTTCTCTGTTTCTAGTTCAACTGGATTGGTTTTCCTCGCTCTTCCCCCCCATACATGGTATGTGTGATATAACCACTATATTTCTTTAGAAATGTACCACACTAAAGCAATATGGTAAAATTTTAATTAAAAAAAAAAAGCTAAAATCAAAATCTCATTTCGATCAATTTCGATTTAAAATCGAAATTGTGACACCCCTAATTAAAGATATATGGTCTGAAGTGCTTCAGGCCACGCCTTCAAAAGTTTGGTCACCAATTACAGACAAACGGAAAGTGATACCCAAAAACAAACACAAGCTTTGTTCGGGGTCATCTAAATGTGCTATGCACCAAGTTTGGTGAAGATTAGTGAAATATGTGCCAAAAGAAGCACAAAATATGTTTACCAAAATGGCAAAATAATTTTATAGGCAAATCGGCGTCATCCAAGGAACACATTGTGCAGATGGGGCACGTGTCCATAAAGTATGAAGTCTTTAACATTACAAACATTCCTCCCAACATCCATTTCCATTATACATTTTAATACTTGATATAAAATCCATTTATATAAAATGATATAAATAAAAAATATATATAAAATCAATGAAACATGTTAGAATAAACAAAGGTAATAGTATACATCTCCTGAAGAAGATTGAACAAAGAACAAAGTTTCTATGACAAACAGTTTACATAAGTAGGTAAATGCTGAAATAATATTAATAATAAATAAAAATAAAGAGATAAGCAAGATAACAATAGAGCCTAACAAGAATATAAGCTGAGTGCTGCCTAGCAGCACTGACCTAATAAATATAGAATAACAATTATTGCTAAAGTATATTTGAAGCCTCTGGAGTTTCACTGCAGGGCTTTTGTTGAACCTTCTCAATGAGCCCAGAAACAAATAATACAAATAATCAAATAAGTCTAACTCCCCAAGAGCAAGAGATAGAAAGACAGATGGAGGAAGATAGAGAGAGTTAGACACAGAGTAAAAGAGAACGACAGAGGTACAGATAGAGAGAGGTATGGGTGGAGGGAGAGAGAGATGTAAAGATATACTGTAGATTGATGTACTTATGGAAAGAAAGAGAGAGATAGATAAAGAAATAGATGGAGCAGAAGGGGTCATGATAAAAGTGTGAAGAACATAGAAATTATCCTCTGTTTGACCTGGCGCCTCGGCATTTCTCAAACATTTCTCTTCCATAATGTTGTAGTCTCTGGAGCTCCTAGAAGGGTCCGGCTTATGCTAATCAGTTGGTGTGATGTGTCAAACTGCCAGCCTGCTGACGGATACCATTCAACGCACTCCCCAAAAAAATACTAATAAATATTTTTCAGTTTTTCATTTTCAAAAAATATAATATATTATAAAATATAACGTATCTTGATATACTGTATATATGTGTGTGTATGTATAGCTATTAAAAATTATCAAGAATTACCAAAAATATATATTCTCTGTCTCTCTCTCTCTCTCTCTCTCTCTCTCTCTATATATATATATATATATATATATATATATATATTTATATTTATTTTTTTTTTTTTTTTTTTTTTTTTTTAAATTTATTATTAGTATTATTTATTAATTATTTAAAAAATAATAATTAATACATTGATTGTTTGAGCCCTTTTTTGTATTATCGGTAATTATCTTTTTGTTGTTCACTGGCTACAACACAAGGTGAAGAAGAAGTGTGATCATCAAAACTTAAAAAGAAATGTGTATTAATCTGTGCTTCACGATGAATTCACATTTTGTATGAGGTCAGTTCAGCTCTTTGAAATGATTGACGAAGAGGAGGTATGACAAAAGAAATACAAAGGAAAGCTTGAGAAACTGCAAGATCAAGAGAAGAGCAAGGAGAGAGAGACAGATGAGGAGGTCAATATATGCAGAAAGACAAAAAAAACACGTTGGAAAGAGACCGAACCACATAGAAACATGGAGAAGGACAGGCGCAGAACTTCTGGATGCATAGCGAGAGAGAGAGAGAGAGAGAGAGAGAGAGAAAGAGACAGAGAGAGAGAAGGGGTATGAAAACACTTATGCAGATGGAGGGTGGTTGAGAAGGCTGGCACGTCTCTCTTTCTCTTAATACAATCAAAATAGCTTCAGTGGCATGGAAAATAAACATTTACATGTACATCTCTCTGTTTAGTCTGCTATAGAAGCGATATGCCCAATGCAAGGAGAGAGAGAAAGGAAAGACAATTAAACACATCCATAGTTAGACTCTGTTCTGCAACTGGGTTTGAACATTGCTTAGCATTCGACATGCTGCTCCTAGCTCTAGGCTCTCCCTCCCCACCACCCCACCACCCCACCTCACCACCACCGCTCTATTGAAGCTCTCGCTGAGCAGCAGAGACCCCCGGGAGCCAGGTAAAGGCTCGCATTCAATACCTGCCTGGCATCGCCCATAATCCCCTGGCCCAGCAGAATAATGGGTTGAGGCCAAATTCAAAACCTGGAGGCCAGAGAGAGCTTCACGTGCGATTAGGAGGCCCCACATGGCCATTGAGGAGGCATTTGTATAATAAACAATATTATTTATCTGGAAATGTGTTTTCTTTCTATTTATCTGGATGCGGTTTTCCTTTTGTTTAGTATGTGTATGGGCTCTTTTGGTCGATATTAATTGGGTTTGTCTTCCAAACAAGCAGCAGCCCTAGGCCTATAAACTATTTGTTGTTAGTATTACTTTGTAGTCATTTAACTTATCCAACGCTACAGCGATTTTTTCATTCCATATGCATGCCCTTAATGAGCAGGTAGGCATCTTGCTCTAGGTAAGCAGCACAGGTATACTGTACTGACATGGGGGAACCCAGTATCGAACCCAGTACTTTTCTGGCTGGGAGTCAAACACCCTAACCACTACACTCTCCTTACAATCTGTAATCCCCTGTGTGTAACTTTAACAGTCTACACAGGTCTGTATTAAAGGAATGCATTCAGGAAATGGATTAAACTCTTGAGTTCTCCAGTGAAACTGCAATGAAAATATCTATTAAAAAACAATAGTTTTACAACCATAAACAAATGGAGTATGTGTTCCTGGTTAAGTAGCATGAACGCATGCATCTGCGGCACAAGCATTTACACAAAGTATTTCCATTAGGGAAGTTCCATTTGACAAATTAATGTGAAATCATTAGGGCTACAAAAAAAAACAAAAAACCTTCCTCCATTAAAAAACAGAAAGCCGAATCTGCCTTCCCTCCAAATGAAGCGTGTGTTATCAGAGACAGTCATTTAGTTGAGCCTTTAGTGTGTCTTCATAAACAACATCAGCTAATGACTGACGCAACACTGACCGCCTCATTTCACCCGCGCTAATGAAAAAGATTTAACGGAAATATTTCCCCAAAAAATAACCGAATATTTTTCCGGTAAAGTCTGCAATCAGAGGGAAGATGCCCCCCCTCGCTGGGTCATACGATGAGGAAAGGTGAGTCTCGGGAATCTGTGATGGGATTTGAACACATGACTGAAGACTATTCTGGGGTGTGATGGCCCGTGTAAGACGCACATCTGAGGGAAGAGGTATGCTCCATCCTTTTGAAGTCACAAGGGATTACATTTAAACATTTGGAATGAAGAGAAGACCATGAGAGAGGTGCTAACACTAGGTAACACAGCACTGCTAGGCTAATGCTAAAATCCTAAACCGCTAACTCTAAAATAATAACTCAAACACCAGCATGTTGGCAGCTGGATGAGCAAAATGAGTCAAGCCTTTTAAAAAATAGTTAATAATCCAGGTTGTGGAGGAAGAGAAATTAATTTCTCACATACAAACAAACAAACACACACACACACGTCATGTGTGCGTGTCTGTATATGATCGTGTTATAGCTTTGAGCTATGTAAGAGTGTGTGTATATGAGTGTGTGTGTGTGTGTGTGTGTGTGTGTGAGAATCAAAGTGTGTGTGTATTAGTGTTATAGCTGTGAGCTATAGATGTAAGAGTGTGTGTATATGAGTGTGTGTGTGTGTGTGTGTGTGTGTGTGTGTGAGAATCAAAGTGTGTGTATTAGTGTTATAGCTGTGAGCTATAAATGTAAAAGTGTGTGTGTGTGCGTGCATATGAATCAAAGGATGTACCAGAACAGAAGCGTTGCTGTGGGAGAACTCTCTCGCTCTCTGTCCATAGACTCTTATTTTCTCCTTTAAAATGGTTTGGCGCCCACAGCTACTGGGTGATGGCCTCATGGCTGTTACAGAACACAGACTCACACTTAATGTACAACACCATCTGTCATGTATTTATTTATCTGTTTGTCTCTCTCTCTCTCTCTCTTTCTCTAAATATATATATATATATATATATATATATATATATATATATATATATATATATATATATATATATATATACCGCAACTTGTTGCATAAAAGATGGCAAATGTCCATGTCCTTTTGTAACAATCTGAAACGGAAAGCAGCAACTAAATATTTTTATGTATATTTGAGTTTTATTTCTGAAGCTATAAGAAGAAAACCTTTTTCTGCTTTCTGAATTCCTGATAAATGACAACCTTTAATCGATTTGATCAATATTATAATTTCTGATCAGCGTTGATGTGTATATGTATGTTCATGCGTGTCTCTGCACGGGGTCAGTAATAGCAATCAGATCTGCTGTATTTTCTGACCCCTTATTTCCTCTCCCTGACCGAAATGTCTACATGTAAATAACATTTACCTTTCAACAGGGTTTGAGTTTGTGATGTTGAGAGGTAGAGGCAGTGGCATGTGGACGCGGAGAGAGTAGCGTTCAGGGGAAAAGGTTGTGTTCAATAGAAACACAGAGACACTCTGTACCTGACTCCCCCGACACAGGGTAGTACATGAGTGCTACAAACCGCGCACCCGTGGAATGTACTTTATCTTGTTTTACTGTATACTTTCTCTTCCCTCGCGATAGCTGGAGGCCACCCACTGTTAAAAACACACACTCAGTGCCACACACACACGCACACACACACACACACATTCAGATACACACTGTGAACTCTTTCGCTATCATTCATCACACACACACACACTCACTCAAGCGCACACACACAAACACACACACACTCAAGCGCACACACACACAAACACACACATTCAGATACACACTGTAGCTCTTTCGCTATCAGTCCTCACAGAAGCACACACACACACACATTTTTTCGATTGTATTTCCATTCATATTCACACCAGATCCCATATCTTCAAATATCCCATCAACTTATCAACAACAACGTCATCTTTCTTGTGACAGTTGAATCACTTCAGTGGTTTTCAATGACGCAGTTTAGTAGGCGTTGAATAATAGACATACTTTTCTTATTAATGTCAAGGTTGTTTGAAACAAGATGGCGTCTCGGCAGTGGAGTGGGGAGGTATTTATTCCTGCTGAGAACATTCAACAACAACAACAGCAGCAAGAACAAGGTCGCACAGCTAAGTCACAACTCTGTTTCTGTTTTGGGCCGCCACAGTGGTGGAGCGAGCTCCCTGCTGCTGTCAGGACAGCAGAGTCTCTCACCAGCTCCCGCAAGAGACTCAAGACTCATTTATTCACCTGGACTCTGCATAGCCCCCCTCCTCTACCTACCCCCCCCCCCCCCCCCCCTTTGTTACACACTACAGCAGCTATGCACTGCACAGCTATTCAGAGAAAGAAGTGACGTAAAAACAAGGCCTTGCTCATTCCACAGTCCCAAAATAGCCATACGCTGCTGATGGAATGATGGAGAGGTGGTGGATAGAGAAGGGAGAGCACAAGAGATATCCAGCAAGATAAAGCAAGAGAAAGAGAAAATAAAGGATGGAGACGGGATGAGAGAGATATAGAAAGAAAGAGAGAGGGTGATTTCAACAGGGCGAGAGGGGGCCAGAGATAAAGCAAGAGAGCTAGATGGACAGAGAAGTGGGCAGAGAAAGAGAGAGAGAATAAGAGAGGTAGAGAGCGAGAGACAGAGAGAGAGAAGGGAGTCTAAGAAGGGAGAAGAGAAACTGAGGGATAGAGAGAGAAAGAAGAGAGGAGCCAGTCTATATGGTCCAGAGTCCCCAGTGGCCTGTCTGTGGTTCCCGATTGGCTGCTGGTTGGTAATGTGTGGACATTGAGCTGATAGGCTAACGTGGATCTGCAGCAAACATCCCTCTAAACTCTCTGTGGCTCCACGCCATGTTCTGACACACAAATGCATGTGCACGCACGCTCTCGTGCGCATGCACACACACACACACACACACACACACACACACACACACACACACAGACCTAAGCTTGTCTTTGTGTTCTCTGATGAGCTGTCCGTCTGGGTTCTATGAGGAACGAAGGCAGTGGAAAACCAGAACAGACGAAGCGAAAGATGAAAGGAGGAGAAGTAAGGAGGTCTGTGTGACTCCTCCGTCTAATGAAAGGAGGATGTTTAAAAGCGCAGAAAGGGTAAAAAACAAACATTTGACACATCACTGACTGTCTTGTGATGAACAGGACGGAGAGAGAGAGAGAGAGAGAGGTCACCAGGCGAGGGACACACTGACACATAGAGAGAGAGCTTTATTTAAAATATTATTTTAATACTGGGACAGTACACTGAAAGGGGTTGTGTATCAAAGTCATTGTGACTATCCCCTTCCTCTGAAGTTCCCATGAGCAACAGAATTCACACAATAATATGTC
This sequence comes from Merluccius polli, assembly GCA_030340625.1. Classification (NCBI taxonomy): domain Eukaryota; kingdom Metazoa; phylum Chordata; class Actinopteri; order Gadiformes; family Merlucciidae; genus Merluccius; species Merluccius polli. The sequence continues at coordinate 52,336 of JAOPHQ010004332.1, read as the reverse complement.
AAGTAAAAATCTATCAAACTTTATGTTTTTTGCACTTGTCATGCAAAACTGCTAAGTGCTTAACAAGGGAGGCAACACAACAAGAGCAACGTTAGTTTAAAATAATACATGGAAAAATCTGAGATACATTTGTAATTGGTTGAAATCAACCATTACCAAATCTCAGTATCATTATAGCATATTTGGTCTCTTCTTTGGAAAAAATCCATTACTGAATAAATTCTGATTAAAATGCTTCAACAGCGACACCTGCAGGGCAGGCAAGAGGGCAAAGGACAGTCTGTGTGAAGTGGTGGTGGTTGCTTATCTGTTATTGGCCAAAATATGTAAAATGTTGCTCCAACGGCAGATGTCCCCGCTAACCAATCAATAACCAGAATACAATATTGACATTGACAGTTGGTCCAATGATAATGTCCAAATTTCATCTTCAATTCTCTAACACTGTATTGTACATGAGTGTGACGCAGTGGCAGTAAAGCGATAGATAGAATTACGCATTCACAATACATTTTAGTTTTAACAAATTGCTTCGTATTTTCAAATTGGAGTCGGTCGGGCGAGGAGCACACGACATGTCCGTGTTGGGATAGACGATATTGTTGATATTATTGATTTTCGTGTCCAAATATACTTTAGTGGCGGTGTGCTGGCTCTAGGTGCTGGAATGCTAACAATAATGCAACTCAGAAAATGACGCAGCAATGATGTACTGCCGACCCCATTTCATTCTTTGCCATACCAACACAAAATGTGGAAATAAAATGGGATCAAACCAAGATCCATCCAGCTTCACATGTGATCTGTCTCACATCCTTCTGCAGTGCTCTGGGGCCACCAACGTCTCAACTCTCCATCTCCATCAACTCTAATTATTTCAGTTGAGCCCTTCACTACCCTTCCTCTGCTCCCCATCTGAATCAGCCAAACCAGCAGAGCACTGTGAGTATCTTCTGTTTCATACATTCTCATACATTCTTCTGTTTACACATTCTCAAATGAGCACATGATGTTCAAAAGCTAGATGGCATCAATACTAGATGGTGTGATCATATGAATGCAAATTTTGTAAAGTAGTTGCATTTGTCAAAGTATTTTGTTTGCCAAAACTACACAGAGTATGACTTGTATAACGTGTGTATGTGTGTGTGTGTGTGTGTGTGTGTGTGTGTGTGTGTGTTCTTTGACATAATACATTGTGGGATCATCAAGAATGTTGACTAACTGCTCAAAACATTATTTATTTGATGAATAAATGCTCTGTATACAACAATAAAAGATGCCTACTGTCCTCCCCAATTTCTTAAGTCACCAGCATCCACTGATACTAAATTATGTATGTATGTATTGTATGGATCTGAAGGTCTTGGTAAATGATTCATGATTCATTCTTAATAATGAAGTAATGTGGTACACTGGTATGTGGTATTGTCCATCGCTATAAATATTATAAGATATAGCACCACGTTGCTGTAGCACTGTACATTTCCTGTATATCTGTAAATAATATGACATGCACTTCTGGTTAGATGCTAACTGCATTTTATTGGCTTTATACCTGTGCTCTGCATAATCACAATACAGTTGAATCTATTCTAATTTAATCTAATATATATTGTTTATGTTCTCTACATAATATACATGTGATTCTTACGTGTTCTTCACTTGTGTGCTGTGATTGTGATTGTGATTGAAAAACATGTTCAGAGCGTTTTTTTCTTTGTCTGAAATGTATGTATTAATTTTCCCCCACATACTGTTAATTTGTTCTGCTGTGAATGACTTTTGGATGACGTAGTTGACATTTATTTTGTAGTACTAGAAAAAAGAAACACTGACAACTAGGCAGTACAAATCCTCTATTTCAATTTTGCCTCTCAATGTCTCTCTCTCTCTCTCTCCCTCTCTCCCACGCTCTCATTCTCTCCCTTCTCTTTCTTTGTCTCAGTATGTGTCTTGCTCTGTATTTTTCTCTAGCTTTAGTGCCTTCCTGTGCATGTGTACATATGTGTGCTTGCGTGTATGCATGTGTTTGCGTGCCTGCATGGATGTATGTGTACGTGTATACATGTGTGTGTGTGTGTGTACATCTGGATCACAGCAGCCATGTGGGGGTGTTTAAATGAGGTGAAGTATCTATTCAGCCTCTCGCTCATCAAGGCTTGCTTGTTCCTGAACCTCCCCCTGTACCATTATCCCTCCACCATCCCTCCATCACCTCACCCCTCCATCACCTCACCCCCATCACCTCATTCCTCTATCATCTCACCCATCCATCACCTCACCCCTCCATCACCTCACCCCCCATCACCTCATTCCTCTATCATCTCATCCATCCATCACCTCACCCCTCCAGCACCTCACCCCCCATCACCTCATCCCTTCGTCACCTCAGCCTTTCATCACCTCAGCCCTCCATCACCTCACCCCTCCATCATCTCATCCCTTCATTACCTCACCCCTCAATCACCTCATCCGTCCATCACCTCACCCCTCCATCACCTCATCTCTCCATTACCTCACCCCTCCATCACCTCATCCCTTCATCACATCACCCCTCAATTACCTCATCCGTCCATCACCTCATCCCTTCATCACATCACCCCTCAATTACCTCATCCGTCCATCACCTCCCCCCTCCATCACCTCATCCCTCCATCACCTCCCCCTCCATCACCTCATCCCTCCATCACTTCATCCCTCCATAACCTCACATGCTAAGCCACACACCTGTGAACACACACCACCACACACCGATGATTTCATTACAGTTTTTCTCTATTGCCAAAACACAAAACCCAGTACTCTAAACCAAATGACCAGTTGCCTAAACACATTTAGTAAAACTACCCCCCTTTTGCCACAACCACAAACACAATTCACCTGTAGACACTGTTCACAAAACCCATCCCCTTTTTCTCAAAACTCTAAACACATTTTGCCGTGCTAAAACACATTTTGCATATAACTCTGCTCCAATATGCATTGTGAAGCTCATGTGATGCAAAATGCTACCCACAATCAGCAAAACTTGAACACAATGAACATACCTGGTGTCAATCAGTAAACACAACGACTCATAATTGAAAACACCTATTGCAAATGATGTGACCACACCTATATAAGTCAGTGCAGTTTGCTGAAGGTTCAAAAACAAAAATGGATGATCAAGACAGAAGAAGAGGAGTTTGTGTCAGAGGAGGGAGAGGAGCAGGTCAAGGAGGGAGAGGAGCAGGTCAAGGAGGGAGAGGAGCAGGTCAAGGAGGGAGAGGAGCAGGCCGAGGAGGGAGAGGAGCGGGCCGAGGAGGGAGAGGAGCGGGCCGAGGAGGGAGAGGAGCGGGCCGAGGAGGGAGAGGAGCGGGCCGAGGAGGGAGAGGAGCGGGCCGAGGAGGGAGAGGAGCGGGCCGAGGAGGGAGAGGAGCGGGCCGAGGAGTGGGCCAAAGAGGGCGAGAAGCAGTCCAAAGAGGAGCAGGCCAAGGAGGGAGAGGAGAAGGAGGGCAAGCAAGACAACGCATTTTCATTACAGATGAAATGAGAGCAACAGTCATTGACCACGTCATTGTCCACGGCATGACAATGACTGAAGCGGGACAACGAGTCCAACCAAACCTCAGCAGATTCTCAGTGGCCACCATTATTCGGGCCTTCAGAGAACACAACAGGTACTGTATGTAGTAGTTTTTTAGTCACTACACTAGATGTTCACAGTATACAGTAGTATAGTGGAGTGCACCTACATACAGACAAGTGCAATCATGGTTACAGTAAAAGTGTGTACTGCAAGGACCATTTCTGACCAAATGACTATGCTTGTTTCTCTAGAGTTGAAAGATTGCCATTTGCAGGTGGGAGGGCTTCCAGATTCACACCAGCCCAAGAGGTCCTCATTGTGGATATGGTTCGGGAGAACAATGTGATCAGACTACGGGAGATACGGGAGAGGATCATTGGTGACAATTTGAACTTTCCGACCATTGACAATGTCAGCCTGACAACCATAGACAGAGTCCTCAAGCGCCAGAGAGTAAGCATGAAGCAGGCCTATAGGGTACCCTTTGAGCGCAACTCATAACACCTCCGTCACCAGTATGTGCAAGTAAGTACAGTACAATCCATGGCCTACAGTACTTTACATGCAATACTATACTGTCGTACTGTAATGTGCTGTATTGACTGTCTTTCTGAACACCTGAAAACGCTATTTGTTTCCACAGAGGATGTTCGAGTTGGAGTCCATGGCCAGACCCCATGAATTTATATTTGTGGATGAGACTGGCTTCAACCTCACAAAAAGGAGGAGGAGAGGCCGTAACATCATAGGACGGAGAGCTATCGTTGATGTGCCCGGCCAACGTGGAGGAAACATCACTCTCTGCGCTGCCATGAGTTCTAGAGGGCTTCTCCACCGGCATGCTGAACTTGGTGCCTACAACACTGAGCGTCTCCTCACCTTCCTAGGAGAGCTCAGAGATGTTTTGCATGACAATGACCACCTGAATGCTCGGCCAGCAGATCACCACGACCAGCAGATTCCTGGGCCAGCTGATCTTCCCATATACGTCATCCTCTGGGACAATGTTAGCTTCCATCGCAGCATCCAGGTCAGAGAGTGGTTTAACATCAATCAGCAATTCATTAATGTGTGTCTGCCACCCTACTCTCCGTTCCTAAACCCAATAGAGGAGTTCTTCTCATCATGGCGGTGGAAGGTCTATGACCGCCAACCTTACACCAGAGAGAACCTTCTCAGGGCTATGGACCTGGCCTGTGATGATGTGGCTGTGGAGGCGTTCCAAGGCTGGGTGCGGCATGCCAGGGCATTCTTCCCACGTTGTTTGGCTATGGACAATATTGCCTGTGACGTTGATGAGGTCCTGTGGCCCGACCCAGCCCGACGACGTGATGCCGCCCCATGATTTCGGTGTCAACATACAACATACTGTGTCAATTTTCAACGTACTGTAATACCGTAAAAGAAATCGCACCCTGAACATTGTGTTCTCAATTGTTACTGTACTGTATCTATTGTGTGTAATGGATCCTCCATGGAGTTTACAGTACTCATTTTTGCATTGAGTTGTGATATTACTGCATTTTCTGCATTATGTAACTATTCCCATGAAATGCACAAATCTATAGTAAATGCCCAAAACATATTTGAGAATAAATAAGGGTTGCTCAAATGCATCCTGGCAGTTGTGAAACTGTAAAAAGAACAGTCTCACACTGTGAAAATTGTGTTTTCAATTTTTTTGGTAATGTGGTTAATGATGCTCCGTAGTGTTTACATTTTTGCAGGCCTTGAGTGGTATTTTGGTGTCAGAGTTTGCTTTTGAGCATATGAGCATCTGTTTTGGTGTGATGGGTTGGTTTTGAGCATATGAGCAACTGTTTTGGTGTGATGGGTTGGTTTTGAGCATATGAGCAACTGTTTTGGTGTGATGGGTTGGTTTTGAGCATATGAGCAACTGTTTTGTTGTGATGGGTTGGTTTTGAAAAGAAACTGTGAGGTTTAGTGTACGTAGCTTTAGAAAAGTGTTTTGTGTTTAGAGTTTTGTGAAAAGTGAGGGCAGTATCGTGAAATGTGTTTAAGCAATAGAGAAAAACTGTAACACACACCAACCACCAACACACACCTCGCTAAGGATGAGAACAGACATGTTTTCAGTGTGTGTGTGTGTGTGTGTGTGTGTTCATGCATGTGTATGTCAGTCTAACTTCAACTTCAGAATAAGGACTCAGCAGTCAATTTGCTACTGCCCTTGTGTTTTTTACTGTGTGTGTCTATGAGTGCATGAATGTGTGTGAGTGTGTGGTGTACTGTGTATATGTGTGTGTTTGTGCGTGCGTTGTGCGAGTTTTTCTCTCTTTGTAATTGTGCCATTATTATTGTTTGTGTGGGAGTGTATGTCTTTGAGAGATAGAATGAAAGCGAGAGATAGGAAGAGAGAGAGGCTGGTAGAGACTGATTGAGAGGGAGAGGTAAAGAGTGAGCAAGAGAGAGAGAGAGAGAGAGAGAGGTAGAGAATGTGTGTAAGTGAGAGAGAGAGGTAGAGAGTGAGAGAGGGATGTTTTTCAACATATTAACCAGCTGTGTAGACAGTGGATGCTGATTTTCTATTCATATTCCTCCCCTCTTCTTCCTGTGTTTCTCTCACACACAAACACACACACACACACACACAAACACACACACACTCACATACACACACACACACACACACTCACACACCCCCTATGAATGTGAACGCTAAACGTGCCACTAAACAAAGGCACCTGTAATTAGCCTGTACATTTGAGCACACATGCACCGATGCACACACAAATTACACACCCACACATGGACCCCAAACACCGCACACACACACACACACACACACACACACACACACAAACAACACACATACACAGCATGTACACACACTCAATCATGCACACACTGCACAAACATACCACAAACACACACATACACACACACACACACACACTGCACATACGCAGAACACATACTCAGTCACACATGGTGCACATTTTGTGTAAACTCAGTGCATAAGCACACTAAACCACTGCACATTCCTGAATGACACACACACACCCGCAGTCGGCCACAAATACAGCATGTTGAAGTACCACCTTCCTCAGACACATGTGTGTGTGTGCCCACACACGCACATTCACCTAGACTTGGCAATTCATCTTGTCAGTTTTAATAGATAGTTACATCTTTCAAGCTGCTGACGTTACGGAGAGGATCAGAGAGGGGGAGGGAGGGAGACAACAAGACGAGAGAAACAGAGCAAGAGAGAGGGGGAGTGAGAGAGAGAGGATGAGAAAGGGAGAGGGGGAAAGACAAAGACAGGGATAGATGGAGAATGGGGAGAGAGGAAGAGAGAGAGAGAGCGATAGAGAGAGACAGAGAGATAGAGCGAGAGAGAGAGAGAGAGAGAGAGAGTAGGTCAGAGAGACACAGAGTCATTGTGGGAATTGGAGAGAGAGAGAGAGAGACAACGGGAGAGAGTGGCAAAGACGAGATGGAAAGATAGGAAGAGGATGGAGAGAGACTGTGAAGGAGAGAAAGAGATATTTGGAAGAGGTAAGGTGAGGATGAACCCCAAGGTTTCTCCTGGGCTTTCAGAGAAAAATAAAGTGTGTGTGTGTGTGTGTGTGTGTGTGTGTGTGTGTGTGTGTGTGTGTGTGTGTGAGAGAAGAGAGAACAAAGAATAATAATGAATGGATGAGAAAGTTTCCTTTATTTCAAGGTTTTTACCACTAATCACCACCACAACAATCACCATCACCATGACAACATAACCATCATCATCATCATCATGATAACCACCTTCACAGTTATCACCATCACCACCACCACCAGTGTGTCACCATGACAGCCATCATTACCTCCATCATCAACCCTAATCAACCTTACCATGACAACCATAATTACCTCCATCATCATCATTATCATCATCATCCCTGACATCATCATCATCATCATCATCATCATCATCATCATCATCATCATCATCATCATCATCATCCCATCACCATGCCAACCATCATTACCTCCATCACCACCATCTCCATGACAACCATCATTACCTCCATCATCATCATCATCATCATCATCATCATCATCATCATCAGTAGCAGCATTATTATCGATCACATCCTCAACCCCCCGCCCCCCCTCCTTATAAGACCCTGCGTGTGTGTAGTTGTGTGTGTGTGTAGTTGTGCATGTAGAAGTGTGTGTGTAGAGGTGTGTGATATATTGGTCATGACGTAGGCTACCGAGAACTCTGCGCTCCCTGTGTTACCATGGAGACCATTTGGCTAGGTCCTGAAAGGCTCTGAGGCTGGATGCACTCCTGGGCAGCAGTGATCTCTCTCTCTCTCTCTCTCTCTTTTTTTTCTTCATGCTTGACTCCCTCCCTCTCTCTCATGCTCTCTTTCTCTTTCTGTCCTCTTTCCCTCTCACTCTTTTCTGACTTTCTTTCCTCTTTCTCTCATTCCTCTCATTTCTCTCTCTCTTGCTCTCTGTCTGTCTGTCTGTCTGTCTGTCTGTCTCTCTCTCTCTCTCTCTCTCTCTCTCTCTTCTTACTTTAGCTCTCTCTCTGGGTGAGAGTATCTCATCTTATCAAAGCGAAACAGCTTGATCAAATTAGATTTGTTCCGGAAGCCAGGGAAGAATGTTGCACTTTCCCTCCCGCTCTCCCCATCCCTCCCCCTCTCTCTCTCTTTTGCTCTCCCCCCTCCCCCCATCCATCTCTCTCTCTCTTCCCTGTCTCTGTCTCTGCCTCTGTCTCTGCCTCTGTCTCTGCTCTCTCTCTCTCTCTCTCTCTCTCTCTCTCTCTCTCTCTCTCTCTCTCTCTCTCTCTCTCTCTCTCCAGAGTACTCAGCTTTGGGTACTTGCCGATACCAAGTACTGATTGGAGTACTTTGAATAATAATGCAATTTTAAGTTACCACAATCGTGAGTGCGCTGATTTTGAATAGGACCTAATATGTTATTTATATTTATGCATACTGACTTATATTGAACCCCCCCAAAAAATGGTCTTAAAATTAAGACAAATTTAAACAATTAACTAAAGAACTATATTAAACATACGTGCATTTTATTTCCACAACATTTCAGAGCTGTAAACATTGTGCATATTTATGCTAATATTATAATATTATTTATAAACACACCCACCAAAATGGTACATTTGGCTCCAGGATTACCCCTACATAGGTGAGTGACATGGTAGCGCCTTTGCAATGGTAGCGCTCCTTTCTCAGCGGTACGCTCGTCAGTGAGGAATAATAAAAAAGTAGTCTGTTATTGCTAACAGACTCGAGATTGTATTTTATTTAACGTGTCTCATGCACTAATTCAGTGTGGTTGTTGATAAATAAAACAGCAGTGTGACATAAATGTGATGTCCAGAAAACCGCCACGCCTGAACATAGTCAAAAGGCACTTAGTTAGCGTTGTTAAACTTACAGCTACGCCAGCCACACAGAACCGAACATGATAGGCCAACCTCATTTTTGGTCCGTGTTTGGTAACTTAAAAAGTAGCCAGTACCCAGCCCTTGTTACGGTTTTAGTTTTTGGGTATCTGAGCATTTTGATAAGTACTTGAGCATGGTGTCAATGCATCCCTTTTTTTTTTTAAAGAAATACAACTTTAAAATATCAAATTGTAATGCACTGGCCCGATCGGTACTTTTTTTTTCTATGTTGCATGATTCAATGACTCCAATGAAAAAAGAAAGTTAACTCTTTATTTTATGGGGGCATTTCAAATCCCCCAAATCCCAATTTCATGAGTGCAACACAACCCAACAAACTACAGTGGAAAACAACACAACACAAAATGGTACAATTCAACAAACTACGATGAAACAAAACACAACACCTGAATTAACGTTTAATCATCAGCAAACAAGGATCTGTATTCCTGTCTAAGATGTGTGGTTACAATCTGTGGTCCTCCGTCTTAATCATCAAATAGTCTCGCTCTGGTTCTCAAAGACCTAGGGCCATGTTCTGTTTACATATGTTTTAAATAAATAACAGCAGCAAAATATATTGGTCAAATAACAAAAACAGCTACAGCAACAGTGATTGGCTCTTAAAATCACTCCTCTCATTCTCTCTCTCTCTCTTTCTCTCTCTCTCTCTCTCTCGCTTCTTGTTGTTCCTCAGTATTCGCTCTGGCTCTCTCTCTCTCTCTCTCTCCCCGGGCTGTTTTTAGTTTGTTCTTCTCTCCGAATAAATATGTTTAGCATCCCCCTGCGGCCTCCATTCCTGGTGACTCCCACCACCGCAGGGCTAAGGGTGTGTGTGTGTGTGTGTGCGTGCGTTTGTTTGTGTGTGCGTGCTGCATGCGTATGCATTTGTGTATGTCGGTGTGAGTGTGTGGTGGGTCCGTGTGTATGTGTGTGTGTTTGTGTGTCGGTGCTAATGTGAGTGTGTGTGTGTTCAAAAAACAGCGCAAAGGAACACACGCACACAAACACACGCAAGCACGCACACACAGAATACATACACAACCATTCATGTGTGATCAGGCTTGCAGCACCACATGGACAACATGCAGGAGCGATATGTCATTCAGGGAACGCTGGACACACACGCAACACATTGTGTGAGATGCTGATGTATGCAGAACAGGGTGTACCATGTGCGCATTCACACACTCTCACACACGCGCGCGCACGCACACACACACACACACACACACACACACACACACACACACACACAGATGACTGCTGTGTGTAACGACCATCTATTGAGGTGAAATATTTGACAATTACAGCAACTCATAGAAAAGATGCTGTTCTGGCATCCCAGGGTGCTGTGTGTGTGTGTGTGTGTGTGTGTGTCTGTGTTTGTGTGTGTGTGGGCAAGTGTGTCTGTGTTCTCAATAGCAATTTATATTTTCTTGGTTGTATTACACTAACATAGTACAGGTGTTAAGGTCACCTACTCCTTAGAGAAATTAAAAAAAAAAAAAAATATATATATATATATATATATATATATATATATATATATATATATATATATATATATATATATATATATATACACATATATATGTTACGGACGTAGTGTTGTGTTTGGGTTGTGTTTGTGTTTCACTGTTTCTCCCCAGATTGATGTCCTTCCAACCCTTGCTGATTGCAACCCTAGCAATCAGGAAATGGAGTACACCTGGTCACCTGATGACTATATAAGCTGGGAGCAGACAGGCACACGGGGCCAGTGTGCCATTGAGCAGTTGATCCATGCGTGTGTGGCAGCTAGCGAACAGAGTGCCGTTGAAATTGAGATCTCGTGTGATCTTGTGGTTGAGTAGTAATCTACTACTGTTAGTTTGGTTGTAGTCGCAGTTTGTTTTGTGCTCTCCCCTTTTGGGAAAGTGGTTCTCAGTTATTTGAAAGGCCTACATCAATAAATCTTTTTTGTTAACCGTTACCTCTGTCGGTGTCTCCTCCTTGTCCCCCCGGAAACAAAACGTTCTTTGTTACACCCCTGATCCCCCTGGATACTATTTGGGGTCGTAACAAGTGGGGGCTCGTCCGGGATCCGACAAGGAGTAGTTCGATAGTTGGTTCTATTGGTAAAGCTCAGGGTTGTAGGTGTAGCATTAGCAGTGGTGGCTAGCGTGGTGAGTGTCATTGTCTGGTTGGCCAGGTGTTCAGTCTTAGCTAAACAGTTAAAGCGGCTTCCTCAGTTAGCTAGGGGAGTGTCCAGCTGGGCTGTATTAGTCTTTTGCTTCGGGCACTCATTTGTTATTTTTTTCCTTTTTTTTTGTTTTCGGAGTGAATCCTGGGTGGGGACTAGTTCCCTGACGGAGGTAGGCATTTCAGGGCTCCGGCCGCTGAAGTTCAGCCTTTCAAGTCGCCTCGAGCCCGGCAAGCTCCAGAAGACAGGTAGATTTAGGTAGAAGCTGGGGAAGTTGTTTTTTTATAAGGCTGGGCTTGGTATTTGCCTGACGTGTGTGTGTGTGTGTGTGTGTGTGTGTGTGTGTGTGTGTGTGTGTGTGTGTGTGTGTGTGTGTGTGTGTGTGTGTGTGTGTGTGTGTGTGTGTGTGTGTGTGTGTGTGTGTGTGTGTGTGTGTGTGTGTTGGGCACCTAGCATTGACGCTCATCGCACTTGTCACCAGTGAAGGAGGAAGTAAGCTCGGTGGATGTACATGTTGGCGTTGTTGCACTATTTGTTAGTAGCTTAGCTACGTGACTAGCTTGTGGCTCTTCTTGTCTTCCGTCTGCTACTATGGCAGTATTTAGCATAGAAGAGTTTGTGGCTCATCCTACTTTAAGTCAGATTGATGGCTGTAGGAAGGATGATTTGTGTACCATTGCCGAGTACTACGGTATATCTGTGTGAAGGTCACTTATTAAGAAGAAACTGAAGGCGGTCCTTTTAATAGGATTGGTAGAGAGGGGAATTCTTGCCTCACAGGTTTTGGAGGAGTCACCTGGTGCGATAGCTGGGGCTACGGCAGCCGTGTCCTCGGATGAGAGACAGGAAAAGGTGATTGAGCCTCAGCCTGGTGGTCTTACTCCAGGGAGAGAGGATGGTGGGGAAGAGGTAAAACCGTACACAATGCCACGGTTTGAGCCACTCTCTGTATCTTCGGGTTCTATGGCAAGTGCCCGGGTGAAAATGCGTGTAGCTGGTCTTCAGCAGGAGACGCAGGATAGGAAGGAGGAGCGAGAGTTTCAACTCCGGAGAGAGTTTGAACTGAAGAAGTTGGAATTTGAGTCAGAGTTGGAGGTAAAGAAATTGGAGTCAGAAACAGCTGTTAGGATGCGCCAGTTAGAGTTACAGAAGAGTGAAGCCGACGCTTCTATCTCTGGTAGGCGATCACCGTCAGATCCTGATAACGTCTTTGACGTACGTAAGAATGTGCCAATGGTTCCTATCTTTCGGGAGACTGAGATAGTCATACTTTGGTGCATTTGAGCGCATTGCCGTTGCTCTGCATTGGCCAAAGGATGTGTGGGCTATACTCCTGCAGTGTAAGCTAACTGGTAAGGCTCAGGAAGTGTGTGCTTCTCTCTCCACGGAAGAGAGTCTTGTGTACGAGACGGTAAAAAGCGCTATTCTTCGAGCCTATGAGCTAGTGCCAGAGGCCTACCGGCAGCGTTTTCGTAGTCTCAGGAAAACGGTAACCCAAAGTTTTATAGACTTTGCCAGGGAGAAAGAGATCCTCTTCGACAGATGGTGTGCATCCTGTAAGGCTGTGACGGAGCAGCGCCGTCACTAACAGCGCGGACTACACACACACACACGCACACACGCATGCTGTGACGGAGCGGCACCGTAACAACAGCGCGGGCTATGCACAAACACACCCAAACATTTCATAACTCATTCCCCGTTCCTGTCCCGTCCCAGCAGACAATCATTAAAAGCTCCGCTGTCATCCCTCTTCCTTCCCGGTTGGGTTAGCGCAACCAAGGGTGCACACTTGGATGTCCTATCCTCGCCTCATTCATACATCCGCACAGACACACACAGGCACTCACCACACGCAGAGCTTCCCCGTCATGGCCAGGTTGGCAAAACAGGGGGGCGTGTCTTCTTTCAGGTTTTATAGTGTGGGATTTGTGCTGTGATTATGATTTATTATTGAATGATAATGAATTGGGCTGGATATAGCTGGGGACCTATGAATTAAAAAGAAATAGGTTATCTTTGGTTAAGTATATTTGTGTTTGGTGGCTATACATGCTGTATTTTTGTAGAAAATGAGTTAATTGATATTCCTGTGGGAGGGGCTATGTGCTTAAAAAGGGGCAGCGCTGGCCCTGCGCGGGCAGTCTTGATGGGTTACAGAGGAGGTAACACTGAGAATGAGCTGCTGGACTGAAGTTTGTCAATTGAGGGTTTTTTGTTGTTTTGTTTTGCATCTTAGTGCTTTACTTTTGTAAATAATCTTTTCTTCCACTTCCACTTGGGAGGCTGGTACGTGAATAAAATTCAGCAATTCAACATAACAACTTCCGACTACGCCTGGTTGATTGAGTTTTGAGCGGTTTAAAGGGAGGACCCCGTCACATATGGTGTCAGAAGTGGGATGGGACTTTCCTGTACTCATGGACTTACTACAGGACAAACAACTGACAGTTCAAAATGACTCTGGGGAAAAGGGGGACCTGGGGGTCAATGTAAAAGTTGCTTGTCCTGTGATTACTCGAGCCCAGGCGACAGCCGGTGTCCAACCACTTCCAGACCTGGACAGTAGTCTGTGTGAGGGTGGCACTAAGGGGCTAAAAAAATCCCGACGTCAACGCCGCTTTGAGAAGCAGCTTTGGTCAACAGAACCTGAAAAAAAGAGTGTGTTGTCTGATGCCATGTGGGAAGTACCTGGGAATATGTCTGTATTGCAGCAGGGAGATGATACTTTGAAACATTTGTTTGCTAAGGTGGTAGAAGGGGTAAAGGACAATTATGTGGGGAAAACAACATTTATTGTTCATCAGGGTTTATTGTATGTATTGTCTTGTGATCCCTGCTAGCTGTAGACCCCTTGTCATGCACCTAGCACACACACTTCCCTGGGCCGGGCATCTTGGCCGCCATAAAACATTTCTTCGCACCAGTTCACGCTTTTATTGGCCCTCCATGTATACTGACATTCAGAGATATTGCACCACATCATCTGATCGGGCGCTTTTGCAGCCTCTGCCTGTCATTTCCACTCCATTCCGTAGGATCGCCATGGACATCGTGGGTCCTCTGGTGAAGAGCAGCGGTGGTCACCAGTACATCCTGGTGGTGTGTGACTATGCCACCCGTTTCCCAGAAGCCTTCCCACTGCGTACCATCACCGCTCCTGCGGTTCTGCGGGTGCTGGTACAGCTGTTCTCCAGAGTGGGAATACCAGATGAAATCCTGACGGACCAAGGCACAAACTTCACCTCCCGGTTGATGCAGCTCCTCTACAAACAACTGGGCATCTTAGCAATCAAGACCACGCCATACCATCCACAGACAGATGGCCTGGTCGAGAGGTTTAATCAGACGCTCAAGAGGATGCTGCAGAAGTTTGTGGACGACACTGGCAAGGACTGGGACCGCTGGCTGCCCTTCGTGCTCTTCGCTTATCGGGAAGTTCCCCAGGCCTCAACCGGCTTCTCCCCGTTTGAGCTTTTGTATGGCTGGGATGTGCAAGGTCCATTGGACCTCCTCCGGAAAGAGTGGGAGGCTCCAGCCACCACTTCAGGTGACAGAGGGGTCGTGCAGTTTGTGCTGGAGATGAGGGATCGGCTGGCAAGATACCAGGGGGAGGCAGAGGTCAACCTGCGTGAAGCCCAGAAAAGCCAGAAGACCTGGTACGATCAACAGGCTCGGCACCGGGAATTCCAGCCTGGCCAAAAAGTCCTGTTGCTTCTCCCTTCCTCCAACAGCAAACTCTTGGCAAAATGGCAGGGGCCATACGCCGTCATCCGCAAGATGGGCCCGGTGACCTATGAGGTCCATCATCCAGAAAAGAAAAAGTCAAAACAGACCTACCATGTGAACCTACTGAAGGAGT
Organism: Merluccius polli; assembly: GCA_030340625.1. NCBI lineage: Eukaryota > Metazoa > Chordata > Actinopteri > Gadiformes > Merlucciidae > Merluccius > Merluccius polli. The sequence continues at coordinate 37,290 of JAOPHQ010004332.1, read as the reverse complement.
GGAAAGAGCGTCCCATCCAGGCTCCAGTGAAGGTTTTTCTGGTGAGGGAGGTGGACAGCGAAGAGGAAGTCGGGGCTGAACTACAAACCCTAGCCACGACTGCCACTCCTGTGCTGACACATCTTCCACGGGAGCAGGCGGCACAGCTACTCCAAATCTTTCAGGAGGCCCCTGCCCTCTTTGCTGCCAGGCCAGGGAGAACCACGCTGGTTGAGCATGGCATTCGCCTAAAGGAGGGGCAACCAATCAGGCAACGGCCCTATCGTATTCCACAACAGCTAGTAGGGAAGCTGCAGGAGGAGGTGGAAGAGATGCTGGAGCTCGGGGTAATCGAGCCCTCCAACTCAGAGTGGTGCAGTCCGGTGGTCATCGTCTTCAAGAGGGATGGTTCACTCAGAATCTGCATCGATTTCAGGAAGCTCAATTCCATCTCTGAGTTTGACGCCTATCCCATGCCGAGAATCGATGACTTGCTGGAGAAGATCGGGGCTGCTAAGTACATTACCACCCTGGATCTGTGTAAGGGATACTGGCAGGTGCCACTGGCGGAGGCATGCCGGCCATACACAGCATTTCGAACACCTGCCGGACTTTTCCAGTTCACTGTGATGCCATTTGGACTGCATGGGGCACCTGCCACCTTTCAGAGACTGATGGATCGAGTCCTCCAGGGTTGTGACAACTGTAGTGCGGCATATCTGGATGATGTGGTGATCTTCAGTAACACCTGGGAGGACCATGTCCAACACCTATTACTGGTTCTGGGCAGGATTCAGAAGGCTGGTTTGTCACTCAACCCTGCTAAGTGTGAGTGGGCACGGGAGGAGACACGGTACCTAGGGTATCAACTAGGACAAGGGGAGGTGCGCCCGCAAGTGGATAAGGTGGAAGCCATCCAGAACTGCCCTCGCCCTCGCACCAAGAAGGAGGTACGGTCTTTCCTAGGATTGGTAGGCTGGTACAGACGGTTTGTGCCCCAATTTGCCACCATTGCCACACCACTCACAGCCCTCACCTGCAAGGATCAGAGGAACCCAGTCACCTGGTCCGACGACTGTGAGACAGCCTTTCGCACCTTGAAAGCCCACCTGTGTTCTTCCCCAGTCCTCAAGAGTCCAGACTTTAATCAGAGGTTTCTAGTGCAGGTGGACGCATCTGCAGTCGGCCTTGGGGCAGTCTTAGCCCAAGGGGATCCGGGTGAAGAGCATCCAATCCTCTACCTGAGCCGCAAACTACAGCCCCGGTAAACCAGGTACTCCACTGTGGAGAAAGAAGGCCTGGCCGTTAAGTGGGGTCTGGAGAGCCTGAGATATTATTTGCTTGGTCGGGAGTTTGATCTAGAAACCGACCACCGAGCTCTCACCTGGATCAATTCCATGAAGGACCACAACAGCCGCCTCACCCGATGGTACCTTTCACTCCAACCTTTCAGGTTCACCATCCGGCACCGGTCAGGCAAGGCCAACGTGGTTGCAGATTACCTTTCCAGGTTGCCGCACATCGTCAACCTCCGAGAGGAGGGGGATAATGTGACGGAGCAGCGCCATCACTAACAGCGCGGACTACACACACACACACGCACACACGCATGCTGTGACGGAGCGGCACCGTAACAACAGCGCGGGCTATGCACAAACACACCCAAACATTTCATAACTCATTCCCCGTTCCTGTCCCGTCCCAGCAGACAATCATTAAAAGCTCCGCTGTCATCCCTCTTCCTTCCCGGTTGAGTTAGCGCAACCAAGGGTGCACACTTGGATGTCCTATCCTCGCCTCATTCATACATCCGCACAGACACACACAGGCACTCACCACACGCAGAGCTTCCCCGTCATGGCCAGGTTGGCAAAACAGGGGGGCGTGTCTTCTTTCAGGTTTTATAGTGTGGGATTTGTGCTGCCCCTCCCTGAGCTACTACCTTACCGTGGTGGAGGGGTTTGCGTGTCCCAATGACCCCCAGGAGCTCCGTTGTCGGGGGCTTTTATGCCCCTGGTAGGGTCACCCATGGCAAACAGGTCCGGGGGGAGGGGCCAGACAAAGGGTAGCTCAGAAGACCCCTTATGATGACTACAACAAATGGTTCTACGTGTCCCTCGCCCGGACGTGGGTCACCGGGGCCTCCCCCTGGAGCCAGGCCTGGGGGTGGGGCTCGGCGGCGAGCGCCTGGTGGCCGGGCCTACACCCACGGGGCCCGGCCGGGCACAGCCCGAAAGGATGACGTGGGACCCCCTTCCCGCCGGCTCACCACCAGCAGGAGGGGCCAAAGGGGTCGGGTGCAGTGCGAGCTGGGCGGCGGCCGAAGGCGGGGACCTTGGCGGTCCGATCCTCGGCTGCAGAAGCTAGCTCTAGGGACGTGGAACGTCACCTCTCTGGTGGGGAAGGAGCCTGAGCTGGTGCGCGAGGTTGAGAAGTTCCGGCTAGATATAGTCGGCCTCACCTCGACGCATAGCAAGGGCTCTGGAACCAGTCTTCTCGAGAGGGGTTGGACTCTCTTCCACTCTGGAGTTGCCACTGGTGAGAGGCGCCGGGCAGGGGTGGCAATACTTATTGCCCCCCGGCTTGGTGCCAGTGTGTTGGAGTTTACCCCGGTAGACGAGAGGGTAGCCTCCCTCCGCCTTCGGGTGGGGGGACGGATCCTGACTGTTGTTTGTGCCTATGGTCCAAACAGCAGTTCAGAGTATCCACCCTTTTTGGACTCCTTGGAGGGGGTGCTGGAAAGTGCTCCCTCTGGGGATTCCCTCGTTCTGCTGGGGGACTTCAACGCTCACGTTGGCAGCGACAGTGAGACCTGGAGGGGTGTGATTGGGAGGAACGGCCCCCCCGATCTGAACCCGAGTGGTGTTCAGTTATTGGACTTCTGTGCTCGTCACAGATTGTCCATAACGAACACCATGTTCAAGCATAAGGGTGTCCATATGTGCACTTGGCACCAGGACACCCTAGGCCGCAGTTCGATGATCGACTTTGTAGTCGTGTCGTCGGACTTGCGGCCGCATGTCTTGGACACTCGGGCGAAGAGAGGGGCGGAGCTGTCAACTGATCACCACCTGGTGGTGAGTTGGCTGCGATGGTGGGGGAGAATGCCGGTCAGACCTGGCAGACCCAAACGTATCGTGAGGGTCTGCTGGGAACGTCTGGCAGAGTCTCCTGTCAGAGAGAGCTTCAACTCCCACCTCCGGGAGAGCTTTGACCATGTACCGGGGGAGGCGGGGGACATTGAGTCCGAGTGGGCCATGTTCCACGCCTCCATTGTTAAGGCGGCCGACCAGAGCTGTGGCCGCAAGGTGGTCGGTGCCTGCCGTGGCGGCAATCCCCGAACCCGCTGGTGGACACCGGCGGTGAGGGATGCCGTCAAACTGAAGGAGTCCTATAGGACCTTTTTGGCCTGTGGGACTCCGGAGGCAGCAGGCAGGTAACGGCAGGCCAAGCGGAGCGCAGCTGTGGCGGTTACCGAGGCAAAAACCCGGACATGGGAGGAGTTCGGTGAGGCCATGGAGAACGACTTCCGGACGGCTTCGAAGAGGTTCTGGACCACCATCCGGTGTCTCAGGAGGGGGAAGCAATGCATCGTCAAAACTGTGTATGGTGGAGACGGTGCGCTGCTGACCTCGACTCGGGACGTTGTGGATCGGTGGAAGGAATACTTCGAAGACCTCCTCAATCCCACCGACACGCCTTCCGGTAAGGAAGCAGGGCCTGGGGACTCGGGTGTGGGCCCTCCTATCTCTGGGGCTGAGGTTGCCGAGGTGGTCAAGAAGCTCCTCGGTGGCAGGGCCCCGGGGGTGGATGAGGTCCGCCCGGAGTTCCTTAAGGCCCTGTATGTTGTGGGGCTGTCTTGGTTGACACGACTCTGCAGCATCGCGTGGACATCGGGGGCAGTGCCCCTGGATTGGCAGACTGGGGTGGTGGTTAGGGTTGTGCCGATAGACGATATCATCGTCCATCGTGATTGGCTGACCGACATCACGATGTAGCGCAACCATCGTGATGCCACGCCCCCCTCCCTGTCAAACACAAACCAATCCTAGTCTCCTCTATAGCCTAAAAACTTGGATTGCTCTGTAAATTATATTGAGAATATAACTAATGCATATGCTCTTTCAAATAACCTGCAACCCAGGGGTCGGGAACCTGAGGCTCCTTTGCTGACTGAGTAGGCTCTCCGACGATGCTGAGCTTTTTACCACCTTCCTAAAACGAATGATCATGTCAATGCATGGCATGATGTCAAATGCATTTCTAAATTAGTTATATAACTTGATCTAATACAGGGTAATTTAACCTCAGTCGGATCCGCAACTTCTCACGTAAATGTAATGGTCAACAGCGCAGCCGCGTTTCACAAAAATCGCACACGCATTGATCTCCAGCAGCTTCACATTCGAACTCCTGTTTTAGAGAATTTATTGAGCTCACCACCTTCTTCAAATTCACAGTCCACCCACACAAGTGCGCCCTGATTGAATCCCTTTGGTCATGAATCCCCGCTATTTATTTTGGAGAATTAAGACGTTGCTGTCCTGAGCGTCCCATCAGCTGGAGAGAATCGCGCAGCTTGCGAGTGTAGCACAAATGGACCGAAATAAATAAAAAAAAACCTTCAAGCTCCGAATTCTTGGCCATGATGTCAAATTGAATGAAAGAATGAAGGTGCTTCTGTTAACACACATTTATTAAAACACAGAAGTCGTACCCTTTTTACCAACCAACGCCATTGCATCAACTGTTCTTGTGGAAGCGACTTTTTTTTTTTCTTTTTTTTTTTTGTCTTACGTGCAACATATTGAAAAGCCCGGATGAGTAGGCCTAGGCTAATGAGTAGGGTTAGTACAATAACTGTATAGTTATTGTACTAACTAACTGTTTTTTATGGGTTTATTTTTGGCACACAAAAGGTCCGGCGGAGAGAGAAGTCCGGTGGGTCGGCGCTGGAAAGAGCGCGCGGCGCTTTGTGTCCACTGAATGACTTCACAATGTATAGTTTTTAAGTAGAAAAAAATATATATTTATAGTAAAAAGTATTATCGTAAAAAGTGGTCAAAACGACGATATCATCGTCAATCACGATGTTTTATGGTAATCATCGACGAGTGCCAATTTAGCGGACATCGCCCAACCCTAGTGGTGGTCCCTCTTTTTAAGAAGGGGGACCGGAGGGTGTGTTGCAACTATAGGGGGATCACACTCCTCAGCCTCCCTGGTAAGGTCTATTCAGGGGTGCTGGAGAGGAGGGTCCGTCGGATAGTCGAACCTCGGATCCAGGAGGAGCAATGTGGTTTTCGTCCAGGCCGTGGAACAGTGGACCAGCTCTACACCCTCTGCAGGATCCTTGAGGGTGCATGGGAGTTTGCCCAACCAGTCCACATGTGCTTTGTGGACTTGGAGAAGGCATTCGACCGTGTCCCTCGGGGAGTCCTGTGGGGGGGTTCTCCGGGAGTATGGGGTATCGGACCCCCTAATACGGGCTGTCCGTTCCCTGTATGACCGGTGTCAGAGCTTGGTCCGCATTGCCGGTAATAAGTCGGACTTGTTTCCAGTGAGGGTTGGACTCCGCCAGGGCTGCCCTTTGTCACCGATCCTGTTCATAATTTTTATGGACAGGATTTCTAGGCACAGCCAGGGCGTTGAGGGGGTCCGGTTTGGTGACCTCAGGATTGGGTCTCTGCTTTTTGCGGATGATGTGGTCCTGATGGCTTCATCAGACCGTGACCTCCAACTCTCGCTGGACAGGTTCGCAGCCGAGTGTGAAGCGGTCGGGATGAGAATCAGCACCTCCAAGTCCGAGTCCATGGTCCTCAACCGGAAAAGGGTGGAGTGCACCCTCCGGGTCGGGGATGAGATCCTGCCCCAAGTGGAGGAGTTCAAGTACCTCGGGGTCTTGTTCACGAGTGAGGGGAGGATGGAGCGGGAGATCGACAGGCGGATCGGTGCGGCGTCTGCAGTAATGCGGACTCTGCACGGATCCGTCGTGGTGAAGAGGGAGCTGAGCCGAAAGGCAAAGCTCTCGATTTACCAGTCGATCTACGTTCCTGCCCTCACCTATGGTCATGAGCTTTGGGTAATGACCGAAAGAACGAGATCGCGAGTACAAGCGGCCGAAATGAGCTTCCTCCGCAGGGTGGCTGGGCTCTCCCTTAGAGATAGGGTGAGAAGCTCGGTCATCCGGGAGGAGCTCGGAGTAGACCCGCTACTCCTCCGCGTTGAGAGGAGCCAGATGAGGTGGCTCGGGCATCTAGTTAGGATGCCTCCCGGACGCCTCCCTGGTGAGGTGTTCAGGGCACGTCCCACTGGTAGGAGACCCCGGGGAAGACCCAGGACACGCTGGAGAGACTATGTCTCTCGGCTGGCCTGGGAACGCCTCGGGATCCCCCAGGAAGAGCTGGCCGAAGTAGCTGGGGAAAGGGAAGTCTGGGCTTCCCTGCTTAGGCTGCTGCCCCCGCGACCCGACCCCGGATAAGCGGAAGAAAATGGATGGATGGATGGATGGATGGATTTGCGGTAAGCATCGACTCATTTCCGGTCTACCTCTTGCTCTGTGTGTACACTGTTTGGTGTTGTAGCTGTCGGTGAACGCTGAATATACATTTGTTTTACTCGTTACAGCGGTTATTTACCCGCTTAAACATTTAAACATTTAAACTTAAAATAGCGACAAGTCGCTATTTTAAGTCTTCACACGCTAGTTACATTAAGCATTAGCAGTTAGCAATGTCTTCTCCCTCTTCCTCTGCTCCTCTGTCCTGCTCAGTGTGCCAAATGTTTAGTTACTCCTCCACCTCTTTTAGTGATAATGGTACCTGTATTAAATGTAGTTTATTTAGTGCGCTGGAGGTGAGGATTAGTGACTTAGAGGCCCGGTACCGCACCACACCGTCTCCGGTAGTCTGTGCGGGCCGGCTGGCGGTAGCCCTAGTTAGCCGTCCCCCGGTAGACCCCGAGCAGCCGGGAAGCCACGGAGAGTGGGTGACTGTCCGGGGGAAGCGTAGCGGCAACCCACTGAAGCCCACGGCTCACCACCAGCCCATTCACGTTTCTAATACGTTTTCCCCACTCAGCGACGCACCCGCTGAGGAGCAGACTCTGGTTATTGGCTCTTCTATAGTCAGAAACGTGAAGTTAGTGAAGCCAGCGGCCATAGTCAAATGTATCCCTGGGGCCAGAGCGGGCGACGTTGAATCCTATTTAAAACTGCTGGCGAAAGACAAACGTAAATATCATAAGATTGTTATTCACGTCGGCGGTAATGACTCCCGATTACGCCAATCGGAGGTCACTAAAATTAATGTGGAATCGGTGTGTAGATACGCCAAAACAATGTCGGACACCGTAGTTTTCTCTGGACCCCTGCCCAATGTGACCAGTGACGTCATGTATAGCCGCATGGCGTCCTTCCACCGCTGGCTGTCCAGGTGGTGTCCAGCAAACCATGTGGGCTTCATTGATAATTGGCAGCCTTTTTGGGGAAAACCTGGTTTGATTGGGAGAGACGGCATCCATCCCACGTTGGATGGAGCGGCTCTCTTATCCAGGAATATGATGCAGTTTATTTCTAAAACCTGACAGTCCAGAGTTGGGACCAGGAAGCAGAGTTGCTGTTTAACACACTTCTCTGCGCTTCCTCTAGTACAGTCCCCCACCCACCACCCCATAGAGACTGTGTCTGTCCCCCGACCGCCTACATTATGTAAAGAAATAAAAACAAGAGGCGTTAACCATGAAAACCTAATAAAAATTAAAACCAACTCCTCAGTAGCACAAAATAAAAGAATTAAATGTGGACTGTTAAATATCAGGTCTCTGTCATCCAAAGCTGTTCTAGTGAATGAATTAATATCAGATTATGATATTGATTTGTTTTGTCTTACTGAGACCTGGTTGTCCCATGAGGATTATGTTAGCCTAAATGAATCCACCCCCCCCAGTCATATTAATACTCACATTCCCCGAGGCGCAGGCCGAGGAGGTGGAGTAGCAGCTATATATGACTCGGGGGTTTTAATGGACCCTAAACCAAAACTAAATTATAATTCATTTGAAAGCATTATTTTTAGTCTTTCTCACCCAAACTGGAAAACACTGGAGCCAGTCCTATTTGTTATAGTGTACCGCGCTCCTGGACCGTACTCTGATTTTATATCTGAATTCTCAGAGTTTCTATCAAGTTTAGTTCTTAAATCAGATAAAGTAATTATTGTAGGTGATTTTAATGTCCATGTGGATGTTACAAATGACAGCCTTAGTAACGCATTTACCTCATTAATAGACTCAATCGGCTTCTGTCAGAGTGTAAATAAACCAACCCATTGTTTTAATCACACTCTTGACCTTGTTCTATCATATGGCATGGATATTGAACATTTAATAGTTTTTCCACATAATCCTCTCCTATCTGATCATTATTTAATAACTTTTGAATTTCTATTATTTGACTATAAGCCATTAAGCAAAACTTCCTACAGCAGATGTCTATCTGACAGTGCTGTAGCTAAATTTAAGGAGGAGATTGCATCAGTGTTTAATTCAATGCCATATCTGAATATAACGGAGTCCTATATTAACTTTAGTCACTCCCAAATTGATAATCTTGTTAATAGTGCTGCAGGCTCTCTACAATCAACATTAGATTCTATCGCTCCTAGAAAACAGAAAATAATAAAACACAGGAAACTAGCACCGTGGTACAACCAACAAACTCGTCAATTAAAACAAGAAACAAGGAAATCAGAAAGGAAATGGCGCGCTTCCAATTTATTAGAAAATCGCTTAATATGGCAAAATAATCTTAAAAATTATAGAAAGGCCCTCCGTAATGCCAGAGGAGCCTTTTACTCGGCACTAATAGAAGAAAATAAAAACAACCCCAGGTTCCTCTTCAGCACTGTAGCCAGGCTGACAGAGAGTCACAGCTCTATTGAGCCATGTATCCCTATCAACTTAAGTAGCAATGACTTCATGAACTTCTTTTATAATAAAATTATTACTATTAGAGAGAAAATTAGTCACCAAATGCCCTCAATAGGTATCGCAGGCTCTCCAACATCAGACACTTTGACTGGTGCAAACTTAGATGTGTATTTGGAGTGTTTCTCTGCTGTCAGTCTTCATCAGTTAACTTCTATAATTTCTTCATCGAAGTCATCAACCTGTCTGTTAGACCCCATCCCAACTAGGCTGCTTAAAGAAATTGTACCCTTAATTGGCACTTCTTTACTGGAAATGATTAATCTTTCTTTATTATCAGGATATGTACCACAGTCCTTTAAAGTAGCTGTAATTAAACCCCTTCTTAAAAAGCCCACTCTTGACCCTGGGGTTTTAGCCAACTATAGACCGATTTCTAATCTCCCCTTTCTGTCTAAAATTCTGGAGAAAGTAGTCGCCAAACAATTGTGTGACTTTCTACACAACAATAGTTTATTCGAGGATTTCCAGTCAGGATTTAGAGTTCATCATAGCACAGAGACAGCTCTGGTTAAAGTTAATAATGACCTTTTGATTGCTTCTGACAATGGACTTGTCTCTGTACTTGTATTATTAGATCTTAGTGCTGCCTTTGAATTGAGTTGAATCTGATGCCCAAACATAAGAAATTAACTTACTTGACCACTTTTAATTTTTTTTTTTCATGTTTTATTTTTTTATATAATTTATTGTTATTCCATCATTTACATATAATATAATAATAATATAAATATATAATATATATAAGTGATTTTACTACTTTTGACTATGTCTTGTCCAAATATGTGGATTTAGAGGTTTTTGCCAAAAAAGTACCGGTGGATTTAGCTGTTTTTGACGCAAAAAAAAAATGTATTTGGTAAAAACACATAAAAAGACTAAAGTGACATTTTTGAAAAAAAAATGTTTTATTCATTAACTAATAACCTTATCATTTCCATTAAAATAAAATGACTGAACTTGAACATAGAAGCCTGATAAAAAATGGTCATTTATAAGAAAAGTGGTCAAACGGATTTAGAGGCTTTTGCATCTAAACTCTTCATATATATATATATATATTTGAGAGAGAGGTTAGTAATAACCCAGTTCAGCTGACATTTCCACAGCAAGAACTGTGTGCACACCAGACATGGGGACTCGAGTCTGAGACTCGGACTCGAGTCGCACTTAAGTCGCAAAAACAGTGACTTCAGACTTGACTTGGACTCGACCCAAAAGACTTCAGACTTGACTCGAGCTTCGAGACTCGTCAACAACTTGTTGGCAAGCTATTGTTGCTTTTTAAATCTAAATTCATTCATATGTTTCTATTTTCTTTTATTGGCGCATATACTTTGGGGAAACGTATGACTAGCTTCATGTCTCCTGCCCTGCAGCCAAAATGCGCAACGTTACGCATGCGCTATGAGCGCACACTCACACATCAAAAAATGCATTGATGATGGCAACACCAAATCCTCCCGCAGTTGTTCCTTTTGTTATTAGTTTCGCATTCATATAATCCTACCCCGGTGAGAAGATACGGTCCTATTGTATTATTATATCTCCTTCTCCTATAGAGCGTAACAGTGACCGCCCCCTTTTTAACAGCTCCGGTGCCGGAAGTAAATTTCCCATGCATTTATCTCGTCCACTTTTCGTAGAATCCTTATAAAAAGAGTATTAAGCCTTTAACCATTAAGCCAATCGTTCGTTATGGTAGTCGTGACCATATTATGTTTGATTCGGGATGAGTAGTTCCTCACTCGGTCAACAAATAATGTACACAGTCTTGTACCTTTGGCTTTTCTTCCGTTTTCCAAATTCTTTTTATGCCCGAATCAAACATAATATGGTCACGACTACCATAACGAACGATTGGCTTGGTTAAAGGCTTAATACTCTTTTTATAAGGATTCTACGAAAAGTGGACGAGATAAATGCATGGGAAATTTACTTCCGGCACCGGAGCTGTTAAAAAGGGGGCGGTCACTGTTACGCTCTATTAGTGACGTCTCCGCTTCGCCGTCTGTTCGTTGTAAAAAAAATGCTCCCTGTTGCCGTGGGTACGGCAGAATCCGGCGCCAGTGGTTTGCTGAAAATGTACACCAAATAGTAGGGGTGGGAGAAAAAAATCGTTTTAAATTGATTTTTTTGTTCAAAAATCGATTTTAGTTCCTCTAAGCTTAGGTGGGAAAAAGTAACTGTTTTTCTCCAGCAGAGGGCGAAATGTTTTAGTTTGCGGGAAAAAAATATTTTTATTTATTTTATTTTACCTCTTTTATACTGTATGCAGTTGAGGCTTGCCAGCTTCAGTCTTGAAAAGAGAGTGTAGTAGCAGTTAAAATAGTTAGATATTGCTGCTAAATAAATCTTAAAAACTGACTCACATGTGATGTGCATTTTTTTGGTTTGGTGTTTAAAAAAGCAAACAAAAAATCGCAAAAATCGGCAGTATCGAAGACTTGAGACTTGACTTGGACTTGTGGCAAAAGACTTGAGACTTGACTTGAATTTACCCTCAAAGACTTGAGACTTGACTTGGACTCGAGCTCAAAGACTTGAGACTTGACTTGGACTTGCAACAAATGACTTGTGAACATCTCTGGTGCACACACACACACACACACACACACACACACACACACACACACACACACACACACACACACACACACACAAAGCCAGCCCAGCTTGAAAACATATTGTGGCTTGGGTCCATAAGTGGTTCTGCACCGGTCTGTTGAAGCGGTTATTTCCACAGAACACAGGACTGTCTACCTGTACAACCATCTGCTCCATGATGAGAGAGGGAGAGAGAGAACATGTGTAGGGGGGGGGGGAGTTTAGAGAGGGAGAGAAAGAGAGAGAGAGAGAGAGAGAATATAAATTGTGGTAGAGAAAGGGAGCCCAATAGAGTTATACTCGAAAAAGGGTAGAGAGAGAGTAGAGTTAGACAGGCAAGAGGGAACACGTGACGGAGAGGGGATGGGGGAGAGAGAGTGCAAGGGAGGGAGAGAGAGAGCAAGGGAGAAGAGAGAGAGATAGAGTTGTAGAGCACGAGGAAGGGGATGAATGGTGATCTAAGACATGTAATTGAAACTAAGTTGCCATGGCAAAATGTATTTTTGCTCCACAATTCAGAAAGGACCGTATTGTACGTACAATTATTAAGAAATGTTGCAAATTCACAATTTTCAAGGGATGTGCAGCTCTCCTTTCAAGCACGATTTGATATACATCTGGATACATGGGCTCCGATACGATACAGCAACGATAGTTTTAGTTTGAAATGATTCGGTGCAATTCGATACACTTATATTTGTTAGATTTAGGGATGCAGAATACAATTTTTGGGTGAGTACCGAGAAGTCACCTCTGGGTACTTGCCAATACCGTGTACTGACAGAGTACTTTAAATAATAAATGCAATTTTCAGTTACCACAATAGTAAGAGTGCTGATTTTGAATAACTGGTTAGATGTGCATCGGTCAATCGTTACAACCCTACAATTTGCCATCAAGCAGGCACACACACACACACACACACACACACACATACACATACTGTATATATATATATATATATATATATATATATATATATATATATATATATATATATATATATATCCTTATTGCTCTTTATATATCCTTATTGCTCTTTATATTCTGTTTTTGCAAAATGCAAAATATATGTGTATATCATTTATGTATATATATTTTTGTTATATCTCATTATATTTCATCGTTTTATATTTTCTGTGTCTCCCAGCCTTAGTATTTCATGCGTGTGTACTTGTACAACCGAAGTGACAAATAAACATCTTGAATCTTGAATGTATATGTGTTTGTGTTTAACCTGTTTAATGGGCTATTTTTAATTCCATCATGTCCCTTGACCTTGTACTTTGAATCTGGCTGTGTGAACACTTTCCCAAATATATAATGTGTCCGCTTTGGACAGGTTATTAAAACATAGCATATTTGCTTTTCCTGTGTCACTACCTTCAGCCAAGGATGAACAAGGGAGGAGGAGGCATAGATGACATGTGAAAATAGACAGAGCAAGAGAGAGAGAGAGAGAGGTGGAGAGGGGGGAGGACCGATAGATAGAGAGGGAGAAAGATGGATTGAAAGAGAGAGAGAGGGGGTAAGAGGGATAGATGGGAGGAGCCAGGAGGAGTGAGAGGGGTAGATGAAGAAAGGGAAGGAAAGAGGGAGAGCGAGAGGAGGAGGAGGAGGAGAGAAAGAGTGAGGAAGAGAGAAAAATAAAGAGAGAGATAGAGCGGGGAAGAGAGAGGACCTGGACTGAGTGAGAGATGGAGAGGGAGAAAGAGGGACAGATGGAGGGATAGTGGGAAAAGGATATTATATAGAGAGAGGATATAAAGTAAAAAAGGGAGGAGGAGGTGAGGCCAGTGAACTGTTAAACTGCCACCGCTGGCATTTTAGCCTCAGAAATATCCAGTCGTATTCATGTCCCGCTATCTCGTTTTGAAAAAAGAACCATAAAGTTAATATCATATGGTACTTAAATGTTATATTTTGCCATGCTAGCCTTAAGGGTCATGTTGCCAAGGGCAGTGAAGGAACGTTTGGAGAACATAGGACCCAGAAGGATCTGGGATGTTTTTACCGTTTGTTGTAGAATGGGATAAAAGCACCTGCTAATGACTCATGGTGGTAAATCGTAAGATAATAATATTTACAGTACTACTATTAATAATATTATTTGTAATATTTACAATTAATTTAAACAAGTATCCACAATATACTTTACAATGGTGCCCTGACAAAGAATACCATGGTTATTTAACAGTCAAATCAAGTCTAAATACATTTAAATGTTGTATTTAAAACCTTGAGTTGTATGCAGCATGGGAGAGAGAGAGAGAGAGAGAGAGAGAGAGAGAGAGATAATGACATTAGAAGTGGGAGTGCCCACCATCCAGTTTTATGATAGACAGCTCAGCCTACCAATTGGCTGGTAAATGGTTTTTAGGGGACCTTTAAAACCCCTCCAGTCCACGACTAAATCCATTTTCACGCTGGAAGACCCCCAGGCTTGGTCCAGAGATTATCCCGGGATGAGGGGTGGATGCTGGGGCCTTATCCTGCTGGATCAGCCCCAGCTGGAGGCCTGCCAGTGGGTATGGAACTGTTGCTCACAACGGAGGAGGAAGTGGAGGAGGAGGACATGCTAGTTTTAGGCCTGATCAGGGTGAATACATACGTCTGACACAGTTTTTAAGTAGACACACTTTTGGCAGTATTTTTTCTCAGACTAATTATGTCCACTCTTTTCCCTCCCAGGACGCCTTGTAAGTGGGCACACAAATTCATTCATGGATATATTTGCCCAATGACGCAGTGATTCTATTTTTGAGTCGAAGCTCATGCGCCTATCTGAACATATCCTACAATGTCACCATCTTGACTACCAACTGTGGACTTTCTTTATATGTTTTATTTTCTGCTCTGGGTTGGAGCTCTTTGTTTGGCCATTGGATACAAGAAGAAGCAACTCTTCGATTCTGTTTTACTGGTCCGGGTTCTCTTTCAAAACTATGTCCTTCCTCGTTGCTTGCGGTTGCTTAGCGACAGATAAAAGATATTGCCAACTCATCTCTAAGTGCGTGGTTTGTAGGATCCGTGCAAGGACGGAGCGGCTTTTGTTTAGAGAGTGGAGAAGTGCAGTCATTCTGATCAGGACATTAGAGGAAATGTTCCTCCTCCGCGACTATTGTTACGTTCACCATAGGCCACTAGGAGACGCTTGTTTGAGATTACACAGGATATGTTTTATCTGCAATGAAACGGAGAGAGAGGTAGAGAGAGTGTGTGTGTGTGTGTGTGTGTGTGTGTGGAAGGGGGGGGGGGGGGGGGGACTTTCACATTACTCTCCTTGGCATTAACTCTTCTCTCATTCCTGCCTCCCCTCACTTTTTTGATCTCATTTCAGGATATTTTCTTGGTTTTCTCTCTCTCTCTCTCCCTCTATATGTATTAATCCAGTATTTTTTTTTAGTTCTTCCTTCTCTCATTTTTAGAATTCCGTTATTGCTTAATCCTTACTCCCTCCCTTTTTATCCTTCCTTCATCTACCTCTTGCACACTTCCACATAACTCTTTTTTTTTAACACTATTTTCTTAGACATTCATTTTCTCTTATTGTTGTTCTCTTCCCCCATTCCTCCCGCTATTTGTTTTCTTTCTCTCCTTTATCTCCTTTATCTGTTCATCCTCAGAGCTCTTCTCCTTAGGGAGGCATTATCCACTGGCGTGTTAGCATCTGCTTCTGGCAAATGCCTTCCACGCCAACAAACAGGGCGTTAAAAGGCAGTAACTCAGATAGACGCGTACCAGTGCTCTGGACTCCAGTGCTGACTTGAGGAACAGCCAGACGCACCGGAACCGCCAGGTTACTTCAGGTCTACCGCCACGCTTTGCGTATCGTGGAGACACATGCATAAACACAAACACACACACACACACACACACACACACACACAGGCATGTGCTCTTAAAGGGGAACTGCCACGCTCTGCTATTTTCTTTAGAATAGTGCACTGCATTATACACGTGTTGTGAAAAAATCGCTGCTCTGAGGCCACCCCGATCTCACGAGTTCACGTTCTGTTTCTCTCTGTGGCTCGTTCTGACCTCGATCCCGTTGAAAGCCTTATCCCAAAAAAATGTAAACAACAGGACCAATCAGCACTCGGGGAGGTAGTTTCATGTTATGACCAGTGGTGCCAGAATGATTTTAGTGGCGGGGGGGCCAAATGCGCGTTCATGTGTCGAACAGCGCGTGACACCTTTAGACTAGCTGAAGCTGCAGGCTTGGTATTGAAAAAAGAAAAGTGATGAAGACGATGAGGACGACGGGCGGTGATGGTGACAAACATGCAGGAGGTGAGATTTTGGGTCTGACTATCTGAGATGATCAGTGTGATAGGCTACTTTGATGACGAGAGGGAATTCCCTGACGTAAGTGAGAATGTTTTGACCAATGAATGATTCTAGAACAGAGGTTTTGACTAACCTACGTAATCATCGGGGAAACCATTAAAGTATAGTGTTCTATATCTATGGGGGAAACCCCTCTTGCATTAGGACGGGGGCTTAAAAAATGTTTGGTGTCGTTCTTGGGCGTAGCATAGCCTACCGACACAAACTTATGTCACTTCTTTTAGTCAATTACAATTAGTTTCCGCAAACTAAAGGGAGGTTGGACTGGTGAAAGATCAACCTATTCTTGATGCTTATACTGTCTCAGTCCGTAGGTAGGCTACTAAAACCTAGAGAAAGCATCAGACAATTATTAGACAAGCTGCTCCTTAAAATGTAACGTAGGATAAAGGGTAGACTATTATGCACTTTATAGGCTGTTTTTTATGTGTTGGGTCGGAGTCTCCAACACGATTTTTAATTGAATTAGGCTACCTGTAGGCCTAGTCCTCCCCAAATTGCAATGCGACATGCCTACCGCCACCTATAGTTTAACCTGGATGGAATTAATTTAGAGAATGAATGCTTTACAATCAATTGTCAGTCATAGCTGTGTTTTGTGCGTAATGCATTAAACCAACATCTCCCATCTCAACCTGGCGCAACAAACGAGGTAGCCTATTTTAGGCTACGTTCTCCGCGGAGCAGATAGGCTACATGGCGAAATGAATGAAGCAAGGACCCAGCCCGCCTCACTTTAGCTTTACCCAAATGATTTAACCTTTCGTAGCCTACAAAACGAAGGACCTTTTCTTAGAAGGCTGTGCTTTAGCCAGATGCTCGTTTTTTGTTAGCCTAATGCATGGTGACAGGACAGGTCGCCCACAGCTTATCAGTTCAGAAAGTTTAAAATGTAATGTTTCAATCCATCTTTTGTAGGCCTATGTGCTCTGAAGGTCTCTGCTAGTCTGTGGCCAAACTATTTTCTGATAAAACACTATGTGCCAGTCACAAACAGTCTTCCCGTTTGCGCGTCTTCCTTTCCCAAAAGTGCAGTCTTGCGCACAGATGAGCGTAATATTCAGCATGCCATTCAATCATCCACTCCGTCACTTGTTTCACCACTACTACCCCAAATATACCACCGCCAGGCC
Source organism: Merluccius polli (assembly GCA_030340625.1). Taxonomy (NCBI): domain Eukaryota; kingdom Metazoa; phylum Chordata; class Actinopteri; order Gadiformes; family Merlucciidae; genus Merluccius; species Merluccius polli. The sequence goes on along the minus strand of JAOPHQ010004332.1, from coordinate 20,236 downwards.
AGTATCAATATTAGGCCAAAACATTAGTACTACAAAACAAAATATTTCATCAATACAGGCTACCAATGTTTTGTTTGTTTTTTGTTTCCCCCGACGAAAAGTGGGGTGGCCATTGGCCCCGCGGCCCCATAGGTTCCGGCGCCCCTGGTTATGACGAACAAGAATCACTACAGTGTGCCGGATTTAAAAAATAGGAAAGTCTATGCAGTCTATCGGCCATAACTGGAAACTGCCCAGTAACACAAACATGAATATCTGGATTGTCTCAAGAGCGACCGAATCAGTCCAATTGAGAACGCAAGTTCCAGACCGATGATGTCTGTGGTCCAAGTCTTTTTGCAGAAACAGAGCTGATGAAAATAAAAGAGCAGTACAAGCATGACGGTTCCACTTTAACGTCTTTCATTAACTATTTACTTTTTGGTCATTTTTTTCCAGACACTTTTATCCAAAGCTACAAAGATGTGTCATTCTGGAGCTGGTAGGGGTTAGGGCACCTTGCTCGAAGATACCTACATGTAGACTCTGTGTACATTGTGGTTCAAACACAGTGGATTAAAGTAAAGTAGTGTAGAATGCATTTAGAGGCTAAGAACAATCAAAGCATACAATCAAAATTGGAGTAGCTAATGCTACTAGTGCTGCGTGACCTATACAAAACAACTGAAGTGCAGAGTAGCCAAAGGAATCAGAAAAACATAGATAGTCATTTATTTTTCTTCAGTAGATTAAAGTAGAGTACACTGGAAACTAGACACTAGAGTAGACTTGAGTAGAGTAGTAGATTTGAGTATAGCAGAGGGAATAGCAAATAAAATAGAACAAGAAGTTAGACATGAGAAAAAGCAGGGAGGTCTAATAAAAAACAACAGACCACATTAGACCATTAAATCTGCCCGTAAAATATACTTGTGGGGGTCAGGAATCATTGGATGACCTTGTGATTGCAATGAATGCGAAATGAGCCAAAATAATATCAGTAGTCGTAACTCAATTAGGGGTGGGAGAAAGGGGCGTCCATTGAGTTATTATTGAGTGGCAGGGAAGGCACTTCGAGAGAATAAACCGCTTAGAATTACCCCCCTGCCAAAAACAATAAGAGGAGAATAATGCCCAAGTAAAGGCTTCTTGATAACCATGTCTTGATAATTGAATCTTCTCTCTCTCTCTCTCTCTCTCTCTCTCTCTCTCTCTCTCTCTCTCAGAATTTATGATTATTATCTACCACCAACCCTAACAGCTCCTGCCATGTTTGTGGGTGTGTGCCTGCGTGCGTGTGTGGCATTAACTGTAACACATTGCATGACCATAGGGGCGAGACAAGTGCGATTGAAATGCCATTGAACACCAAAGCTGTCAAAATGAAATATTATGACAGGGCTGTAAGTCTTTCAGCTGTCTTATATTGTCAATAAAGCTTTATAGGCCAATCATGTCGTTTAAATTCATACAGCCTTTCATGAACACATAATGTGAGGTGTAATCCTCATCCGAGTCAGAAACTTTCCCACGAGGATATGTAGAGAATATAATTTCTGCGGAATTAGCTGTTATATTGTGGTATATTCTTCTCGGCTGCCAGAATGCTGGTCTGTGGATGATGAAATGATGGAGGTCCCCTCCCACAAGTGTCTGAGTAAATAACTTTTTATTTAACAGAGAACACAAGCGGGATGACATTCAATGCATCTGAATGGTGGCCGAATCTTCTCCGAACCTGAGTCCGAATCCCCCAATGGGGTCCGAATCTGAATCCTCTCTAATGCACACACTTCTTATAGGCCTGAGCCAGACCATACGTGGCAGTCTGGCAAGCTGAAACAATGCATCTGGAAGAAAGTATAGATTTACTACTCAAAAAGGGTACTACTCAAAACCTTCTGAGGTCATTAGGGCATCTTCTTGCTGTTTCAGCAGGCACTCATGATAGTACCTATAGTTTACAGAGAGACACAGGATGTGCTCTCATGACACAGCAGTATTCTACAGATAAAGAATGAGTGAAATACAATGAATGAAAGAAAGAAGGAGAATAACCTACAAATGTATATCAGGAAATACACCTCAATATGTTCAATTCATAAGCGACCTGTGCTGTGTCCTGTTCACACACATGCACATGCACAAACACATCATTTGTCCATGTAATTCATGTTTTCCAGTCCCATGCCGATTCACCTGACAGAGGAGAAGAGCTACAACATAAAGCTAAACAAACATAGAGCTAAAAAGATTTTAAAAATTAAATAAAAAATGAAAAGTCAATAGCTTTTTACTTAAGTTTAGTTTAGTAGTGAAAGACAAAAATAGTAAAACCAGTACCATAAACCAGTGAAAATAGTGTCACAGGGTTAGTAGCTATATCGTCTTCTACATATATCATTGGCATGTTATGTCAATCTAACCATTGTTTTCACATGTAGATACCATGAGTGTGTATCTACAGATGTAATGACAGAGAGGGTCTTGTGTTTATTAATAATAAACAAAAGAAGGGTAATGGGTCGCTGGCTGTAGCCCAACACTAGCAGAGCGTTTGAAAGGGCAAGAGCCACTGAATAATGCAACACTCGTTATCTTCTCCCATGGCTGAGGGCAGCTCTTAACATCTTTAAAAGAGATGCTTTTCAATTAAGTCCAACTCACTGCAGCGCTATGTGTATGCTAATGTGTGAGAGCGCCAGTCTGTCCCTGCAATGGGGTTGTTAAAGCCACAGCGAGAGAGAGGGTGAGAGAGAGAGAGAGAGAGAGAGAGAGAGGGGGGGAGAAGTAGAGAGAGCACGAGAGCGAGAGTCTGATTACAGTAAAGGGAATTGAGAAGAAACCACAAAAGAGTGATCAGCATGTGGAGATATTCTGTTTGTTTTTTACGCATTTTAATTAAGTTGTTTGCTGGTTTAAATGTAGGAAGGTAAAACTAACGCCTCACAGAATCCAAATAAATGACCAAATGACTAAAACATTCTTTCTATCTTTCTTTTTTTCTTACCTTCTACTCCGTTCCTTGGGGTTTTCCGTCGATACCTGGGCTACATTTCTTCCACAAAATACAAAGTATAACGCTAAATAATAATAATTAAAAAAAAACGAAAATAAAAATAATAATAATTTCACTATGTCACAGGTCTGTTATTCAAACATAGACCTGAGCCCAACTCTCAAGGTGTTGTGATGTTGAGATGTTTTGGTTCCTAGTGAATCCTACCCTGCAGATCCTAGTGTGATTCCTCCTGGTCTTCAGAGCTCTGGGACGATCTCTGGTCATTCTGGGTGCTGGCCTAGTTCGAACATCAAACCCTGAAGCTCAGCTTGGGTTTCATCAGATCCGCCCTCTCAATCCTTTAAGAAAAACGCTGATCGCAGCCAGAAACTCTCCCTGCTCTTTTTATATTTACTCTGTCTGAAGTTTGTTCACTGTAATACCTGATTGTAATGTCACTGGAATGGAGACTGAACAAGTACCATCTTTCAGTGGGAAAATAGAATGTGTGTGTGTGTGTGTGTGTGTGTGTGTGTGTGTGTGTGTGTGCAGTGTGTGTGTGTGTGTGTGTCTGTCTGTGTGCAAGTTTGTGTGTGTGCAGGACAGGTCTAGCGTGTATGTGTGTGTGCTTGTATCCCTGTGTGCGTGTGCGTATATGTCTGGGTGTGCGTATGAATGTGTGTTTACAGGTGCAGTGTGTGTGTATATATATATATATATATATATATATATATATATATATATATATATATATGTATATGTGTGTGTATGGGTGCAATGTGTGTATGTATTTGTGTGAATTGGTGTAGTGTGTATATGTGTGTGTGTGTGTGTTTGTGCAGGTGCAGCGTTTGTATCCGTGTGTGTGTGTGTGTGTGTGTGGTTGATGGACAGGACCTGGCCGCTGGGCTTCACGCTACATGTGACCGCTGGCGTGTTTTCATTCCTGGGGTCGATGTGTCCCTGGGAGGGTGCGATCGGGAGGTCGATGCTCGCTCCTGTTTGAGGTTTGGTCTGTGTGCATGCCTTTCGCAGTTTGTGTGTGTTTGGTTGTGTGTGTGTGTATGTGGTTGTGTATGTGTGTGTTTGGTTGTGTGTGTGTTTATGAGATCTTTGTTTGACGGTCTGTTAATTGGATATTAATAGTACCCACATATTTATGTCACCAGCCATTATTTAGTGTAACTCCAGTACTCAATTATTCAAAAGTTTTTACCAATTGTTTCTTCATATTTGAACAATGATTTGTTATGTTTTCACTTGTCCACTTCTTTCATACCCCAAATCACTTCATCAATCCTAGACACTTCAGAACTCACTCCCCTCTTTCCCCACCTCTAGGCTCCCTTGGAAGACCTTCCCTCGCTGTCACCTCTCGCCACTGAACCCATGTCACTGAAATGGTTGTCCCTCCATCAGAAGACCCCTCTCTCGCCAATATCTGCATATTCGCGCCCTTTTCCAGGTGAGATGGGAACGTCTGGGAACGGGATTATCCCACCTCTGAACATGCCCCCCCCCCCCCCCCCCCCCACCAAGAGGCTGATTGGCTGCTGGCCTCGGGCTAATTCTGCATTCATCTCTCTGTTCTCTTGCGTGCTGGTTGGCATTTAAACCTCCATGGGTATGTTTGGCATCTCAATGCCAGCCATCTCTCTCTCTCTCTCTCTCTCTCTCTCTCTCTCTCCCTCTCCCCCCCCCCCCTCTTGCTCTCTCTCTTGCTTTCTCTCTGTTTCTCCTTCTCACTCCTCTCACTCTCTCACTCCTGAGGCTGGATAGTGCTCTCACTATCTCCCCATCTTTCTCTCTCCCTCAATGTCTCTCTCTATCCCCCCCCCTCTCTCTATAGCATTATCTCCCCTCCTCTATCTATCTCATCCTCTCCCCCCTCTCATCTCTTTCTCTCTGTCTCTCTGTCTCTGTCTCTCTATCCCTCTCTCTCTCCCTCTCTCCCCCCTCTTTCTCTCTCCCTCTGCTTATGCAGGGAGAGATTCATTCATCATATCATATATTCTTAAATGTATATATTCATAAATATTCATTCAACATTCATCAACATTACAAGTCAATTCATTGTCCCCTTATGATTTCATTCTACACTAAAGCCATCATTATCGCTGAAACCATTATAACCACTGAAAACCACTATCTGCTACGACCAACTCTATAATTATGTGATTCTCCTACCTTGTCGCTCCTGTCTCCCAGGGCTCTCATGTGAAACCGTTGTGCAATGGCTCACTGTTAGATCTGAACTGACGGTAAAGATGTCATTAAATCAGACAATGCAAGACAGAGTTTAAACCTCATGTGTTATATCTCCATATAGACAACCTTCACAGCATGGAGCCTTTCATTGGATCTTCTTGCAAAAGGCCCCACACCCTCTGGTGGGTTTTAATCATTGAAATCACATCTCCATGATGTCAGACCCAGCAAGTTAATGCATGCCACTCGGTGCAGAGCATCTGACTACACCGTGAGTGCATACACTCTTAGCATGTGGTGAACCCCAGTGAGAATCGAACCCCAACCCCTGGCAGTGTTATCGTCATTTTCCACAAGTTGAGCTTGACAGAACCAGTACAATATTGATATATTATATATATATAGTTTAGTGAGTATATATATAATATAGTATAATCAGTTTAGTGGCTAGTGTCCGAAAGGTCCTGGGTTTGATTCCCAATAAAGTCCATGTCATTGAATTCAGGTCAGATAAATAGTAATCCTTGGGAAGACAATGGGGGTACTTTTGGCTTGAAGGCATAGCTTCAGTTAAACATTATACCACTTTATGTCATTCAGAGGTTTAAATGAAACAAATTGCCAGACTCTCCCCAGCTCTGAGTGTGAAGAAGTGTGTTACTGCCACGTTTAAATCGCAACCAGGGACGTTTTCCGAAGTTATGGCTTCAAACCCACAGCAGCTGTAGACCTGCTTGCAGTGTGAACACATTTAAAATGATCCCCCGCAGAATCATTTACATTCACTGTGGAATTGCTTTTTGAAAAAATGAATGAAGTGAAAAAACAGTCAATTAGAACAGATTACATTGAGATTGTCGTGTTCATTTCATCGTCTTAGAATATCTGTAAATATGCTCTTTGTGAACATGCTATATATCCACTGTCAACAACTCCTTAAATCCTATAATTACAGGACAGGCTTGTCTAGTCGTGGCGAGGGTATTTGGCTCCCAGCTGAAAGGTTGTGGGTTCGATCTCCAATGTCCACAGTCTACATGTAGGTCTCCTTGAGGGGTGAGATGCCCTAACCCCTACCTGCTCCTTAATGACCTGTATCTGAATTCACTGGAAGTGGCTGTTGATAAAAGTGTCTGATATGATATTCATAGGTATAGATAGATATGTATGATGATATAAATTACTCAAAGAATGAAGAAAATACGTTATATGCAGACACTTTTGAAAGATGTATAAATATTTTAAAAAATGCGGAGAAGCTAAAGAGGTCATCTAAAGAAACTTCCTCCAGAAGCTGAACAACTGCAGACAGCTCTGTCATTTAACATTCCCTGCCACGCACAACTTCTTACTCTCTTCCCTTTGTCATCCAGAAACAATTTTGGGATACTCTTTATTCAGCGCACAAATTGAGCTGAAAGCCGGTGTTTTGGCCACCTGAGTGTAATTCTTTAATGTTATGCAGCAGGTGTTTAAAGGTTTTTTAAATGTCATACAGCATAAGCACCGGTATTTCACCATGGTGAGTTAAACCACAGATGCAGTCATTGTACTTCTGTTTTGTTGAGGCTAACGCAAAACATAATTATCTGTTTGTAACGGTAGAAGTAAGGGACAAAAAGGTACAGAAATGTGTTATTATTCATGACATACGTCATCATATTCATGGGACTTACCTATGACTTACCTATCCAAATGGAGACGCCATTGTTAGTATTTATTATTTGGTCCATTATCAGACGCTTTTATCCAAAGTGACTTACAGTGAGATCAGATCAGGATAGGGGTTTTAGGCATTTATAGTTATAGATATATTTATAGTCACAGTTATAGGCATTTTCTTCTAGACTGCGGACAAAGGTCTAGATGGGACTCAAACCCAGAACCTTTCGGTGGGGAGTCAAACACCTTAACTGTAACTTAACTGACCAATTAGGTACTAGTATCACAAGAAGATCAGGAATTTATATGGTAGTTATAAAAGTGGACCTTTATTTGCTATTAATACCAATAAAAACTGAAACCATGAATGTAGCATGCTAGTCAGAGCAGAGCAATACTCAAAGATTAATTGTTATTAACTATATTTCAGATATGATCCTCTTTGCTTCCATCTCTGAATGAACCCAGAGTGCTTTGTTTAGGCACAATACAGCCTATCCAGACCATGCTCTTAAAATAATCAATAATGCAAATGCCAAATGTCAAGGTGGTGTGTGTGTGTGTGTGTATATATATATATATATATATATATATATATATATATATATATATATATATATATATATATATATATATATATATATTTGTGTGTGTGTGTGTGTGTGTGTGAGCAATGGCATATATGCATACTTGTCTTGTTTGAGGCAGATTCCATTAAAACACACGTCTTCCTGTCTGTCTGTCTCTGGGTAACGTTTATTTGTGACTCTCGGGAACGTGAAGTGTCTAATTACAGAAAACGTAACAAAACAATTTAAGGCCATTAAAGAACATGAATCGTTTTAATTTCTATATATAAATATGTAGTCCATGCGGTCCATGTGGTACACCCTGGGAGCCAATCAAAGGACACGATTCCATTACCATACATGTAGCAGCTGCTGGGGTGTGTGTGTGCGCGTGTGCATGCACGTGCGTGTGTGTGTGTGTGTGTGTGTGCGTGAATTCTGAAACAGATTCACATATTCTGTTTTACTGAATGTTATTATCACTCCTGCAGAGAGAGAGAGAGAGAGAGAGAGAGAGAGAGAGAGAGAGAGAGAGAGAATGAAAGTGTATCAGCAGTGACCATAATGAATTAAAATAAATAGAGAAAGTGACAATGGTAAACTCAGAGTGAACGCAAAGAGAGTGAGAGAGAGACCATGATGGAGAGAGAGCGAGAACTGTAGAAAGCTTGGTCATCAAGAAAGACCACAGCAGACAGAGAGGAGAGATGATGAAGTGCACACCAAGTTGCACATCCTAACTTCCTTCCAATTAAACAAAGACAGCAGCAACTCTAATGTCTCCCCCATATCTCCCCCATGTCTCCCCCAGGATACTGAAAACACCCTGGAATACAGCCTTTACATACATAATGGCCAGATATCTGGGCTGTTTAGACAATAAAAGGTTAACCACTGCAGCAAACACCAATTATTACTATACTGTACTTGAGCTCATGTCTATTAAGATGGAACAGACCGTTCATGAAAACCTCCCAATAATAATACAATACTATTTTTAACGCTATACAGAGTATATAGAGTATAGGCATACAGTATACAACTGACTTCTGATAGTGGTATTTTTTTCTTTGCTATATTCTTCATGTGCTTCAGTAATGTACATGTGTTACCAATACAGTTCGTTTGAATTGAATTGGAGAGAGATACAGAATGAGAGAGAGAGACAGAGAGATACACAGAAAAAGGAATGAAAGTCCATTCAGTCAGGAAATGAGGACAGGCTTTGGATGGAGAGAAATACAGAAAGAGTGTGAGAGATGAAGATGGGAGGAGGGGGGGAGATTGAACAAAAAAGAGAGAGAGGGACAGAGGGAGAGGGGAAATGAAGCGATAGATGGAGAGATGATGAGAGTGTTATTCCAGCCAGAGGGATCATGTCCTGCCTTCATATCTCTGGTAATTACTGTAAAGAAAACGACTGCCACTACTGCCTCTGCTGCCGACCTTTAACACTCACACACACACGCATGCATACGCACACAAAAACACACATGCACACACATGCGCGCATGCACACACACAGTACTGTGTACTGTTCCTTGATGTACAAGAAAGGAACAGTGTATTTAGTGTATAATCCTACAAGTCTTACAATAATTTAAAATCCTTTCGTGATGGAGGACTTTATACATGTGAATTTGTACATACATGTTACTGTATAATTAACTGAAGATATATTTCTCGGTGTGTGCCTGTTTCTGCGTGATTATGTGCTTGTATTTGCATATTGAGAGAGAGGATTTTAATTTAATCCCCCTTTTTTTCCTTTATTTTCTTTCATTTCCTTCCTTCCCTTTCTCTCTCCTTCCATACTGTATGTAATTCTCTGTTCTTCAGTACAAGCCAGAGGTATTAGCTCACAGATACATTAGCTACCAGAGCTACTAGCTACTTAGGTGAACGAAGAGAGGATTTGAGGAACGGGTAAAGTAAAACAAAAGCAGAGGAAGAAGCCACTCCTGCTTCTTCAAGTGTTCCCTGTGCTTCCTCCTTTCTGGTGCCAAGCAACTTAATGGAGCTTAACGCAATTAAGTTTGACATTCACCGTCTAATCCAGCCGTCCACCTCTCTCTCTCTCTCTCTCTCTCTCTCTCTTTCTCTCTCTCTTTATTTTTACCACCTCGTGCATGTATTTTCTTTAATTCCTCCCTTTCGATTTCTCTCATCTTCCTCTCTCCCTCTGTCTCCTTTCCCCCACGGTCTTCCCGTCTTGTGCTTACTTATTTCTGTTTCACCCTTTTCGCTCCCTCTCTCTCCCTCTCCCTCTCTCTCTCTCTCTCTCTGTTTGTCATCCTTTATTTATTTTATTATCGTGTCTCTTTCCTTTAGTGCAGTCAACGTCAACTGGCGGCCCGCGGGCCAAATGCGGCCCGCCAGAGATTTCCATCCGGCCCCCAGAATAATACTGAATTTAGGAATAGCCTAGTGCAGTGGTTCTCAAATGGGGGTACTTGAAGGCACTCCAGGGGGTATGTGAGATCCGGGGTGGGTTACGATCGCGCGCATCCCCCCCACCCCTAGGGATGGGGATCGAAACCCGGTTCCATCAAGGACCTGGTTCCACTTTTTTCAAAACCCGAAAATCAATAACGTTTGGGCTTATCGATACCACTATCGAGTCTCGTCCTGTAACGTAATTGTGTGTCCCTCGAGTCGCGTCACGGGGGGGGGCACGATCGTAAGCCACCCCGGACCTACGACCGACGGGGGGGCAGGTAGACACCGCTAGACATACGGGACTCATACTGGTGATCGCGGCTTTAGTTCCCCGTGTCTGATCGCTGTAATTCGGAGCGTGAATATGGGTTGAATATCTAATATCTTTCTAACTTTAAAAAACACTTTAGTATTTTTTAAGACGATAGTCGCACATCCCTCGTAACTACGCCGTGAAGGTGAACCCTCCCGGACTCCGCTATTAACATGAACCGCTCCGCCGGAGGAGCCGCACATCCACACGCACCGGACACCACAATACCAACACACATGTTTTCCATTTGATTGCTTTTAAATAAAGTTGTGTGCAGTTATACGGTTAAATACGATTATTAAAACCCTAATTATGACAGTCCTGGACCGGCCCAAAAATGTGCATCGGCTCACCCGGTACGCCCGATGGCCAGTCCACCCCTGCTTGTCCCGTTAGTTAAAAATAGTAATCCAATTGTGAAATCCGTGTTGTAATCGGCAGCATACAAGCTAGTTATATTGAAAAGTAAATAAAGATTCAGACGTGCTGCGTGATGATGTGTTCAGGTCGGCTCAGTAAAACGACTATTAGGTTATCATGATGCGTTCAAGTGTAATGTAAAGAAAAGGGAAATTGAGATTTTGGCGAGAAACATGAGTAATACAGTTGTATAGTATATTAAAAATCTGGAGGATCATGACCGACAAGGCAGACATGTTAATTTTTCTGCAAAAAAACCCTGTTAAATTATGAGATTATATTGTATTTCCTTTTGTGTGACCCATATACATTATGACTTAATTTTCATTTGGTGCTGCTGATATATTCTTTCTATTGTTAGTTGTATGTCATTTCGAAGTGGCCTATTACATTAGCCATGTTTATTGAAGGCTAGAAACGTTTTTGTTATGCTCACTTGTTAAGCAATACCAGTTCTGTTGAAAACAAATTGTCGCGTCGTCTTTCCACCAAATAATAGAAAAGTATCGATAGTGGTATCGATAAAGACTCGGATCGATAAGGAGTATCGATAAAGGTATCGATATCCATAAATATTAACGATCCCCATCCCTACCCACCCCCCTGTCGGTCGTAGATCCGGGGTGTGTTACGATCGCGCGCTTGTTTTTTTTTTTCACGAGCATCTGGCCCTTACAGTGTCTGCAGAGAAAAATTCTGGCCCTTGGACAAATTTAGTTGATGACCCCTGCTTTAGTGTTTTGTAATTTGGTGGTGTACACACACACACACACATTATGCATTTTCCATGAAAGCCCAGGTATTAGTAGTTGGTAAGAAACATTATATTAATCAACAGCAATTGATGCACAAGGATCACCTTGTTGTCTTTCATCATGATTTGTCCTCGAAGTCAAAACTTTCATTCTTACTACTGTTCAAGAAAAAAATAAACCATGAAGTACGTCTCCTAAGCACTTATTAGAGCGGATTTAGAGGAAACTAACATTTTGTTTTTTTGGAAGATGGGGAGTCATTTTGTGTGTTCCCTGCCCCCCAGTGTGTAAGTACAGGGGGGGGGGGGGGGGGGGTATGACGTCATAGCTGAGGGCAGCCAATAAGCTTTAACCCCAGCCACTTCAATCAGAAGCTTATGAGCCCTAAACACTGTAATCATTAGATTGGTAAAAACACTGCCAGTCGACCTGCTAATCATAGTTTGACTAGTGCATTCTCAGCTGGGGTTACACAAGAATGCTGTGGCGAAGGTGTGTATGTGTGTGTGCATGTGTGTTTGTGTGTGTATGTATGTGCTATTTGTACTTAAATTTTACTTGTAATTTTTAAGAAAATAAAGAGCAACTTTTATTGGAATTGAAGTTGAAATGTGAAAGACACTGTTGTACCCCTGTGTGACTCAACACGACCCCAAACACCATGGCTGAGGTTGATATTGATTAAACATCGCCCGACGTCCAAAAGACACAGTGTCTATGTGTTATCAGTCATTTCAGACAGATTGTTTTGTATCAATAAACTTTTTTTTGATTTTTGATTAATAAAACATTGCTCTATGTCCAGAAGAAATTGGGTCTGTATTTTGTAAGCCATTCGAGACAAACATTTTTTAAAGCAACGCCCGACGTCCCAAAGACACATTGTTTTGTAAGTCATTCGATTCGTAAATTTCGATCAGAAATTGTAACCAGCTACCTGGTGGACGTTGCCTTAAAATACCTGCTGCCACATTCAGAATTACCTGCCAATCTTTACTCCAATCATTAGGCTCCTGTCAGGGAGACAAACGATTGGACGAGGATCCAAAACATTTTAGGAGAGTTCACTTTTTAAAATAAAACATATCAGACAGGGTCAGAGACTGTGTTCCTCCTCATTCATGTATTCATACTATATGTTGTTTTTCTGTTGAATTATTAAACTCCTGGCATGTGAATGGCTTTCTAAACATTTATTTTCTTTTCTCTCCAAGTCTTTTAAACATCAGAGAGGATGTTCGGAGTTGGGGTGGGGGGGGTGGGTTAACGCGAGGTGCTGACAGTTTTCCATTAAAATGGCTGATCAAGTCAAGTTTTGTGGGGGGCACAGAAGAGGTAAAATGACTCTGCAGGAAGGTGTGTAGTTTGGCTTGACAGATGTGGTGATGGCGTAGAGAGAGGTGATATTCACAGCACACACTCATGTGGAACGAGACCCCTGAGAGTGGCAATGACTGGAAATGTACCTTTATATTAACTCAGAGTCAGGACCTGTGTGTGTGTGTGTGTGTGTGTGTGTGCATGTGTGCATGTGTGTGTCTGTGTGTGCACATGCGTGTGTGTGTGTGTGTGTGTGTGTGTGTGTGTGCGTGCTCGCGCATGCGTGTGAGAATGGGTTTGTGGGTGTGCATGCATCTGTGTGTAAGAGAGGGAGGGATAGCGGAAAGTACAAAAATCATGAATGTGTTTGTGTGTGGGTGAGTGATCTGAGAGACTTTTCATGTCTGCATATAAAGCACATAATTGGTGTCAGAAGTCTTCCGGGGTGCATAATGTAATAATATTGCATATGTATGTAAATGTGGTGTGCGAGTGCGGCTCCGTGCGCGCTCTGCGTGCGCTTTCTGCGTGCATGGCGGCGCGCGGAGAGAGTGAACAAACACGTGTATTGATCTGAATGTAATGGAATCTCTTTCCCTGCAGATTTATACAAACATTCATTTCCTAACCCCTCCTCTGGGTCATCTCTCGTTTCCCCTCCCTCTGTTCTCCTCCTCTGCTTCTCTCTCTCTCTCTCTCTCTCTCTCTCTCTCTCTCTCTCTCTCTCTCTCTCATCCAGCCACTCCATCCCTCTGTTTCCTCCCTCTGTTCATTTTTCCCCATTATCTCCTTTCTGCAACCCGCTCATTAAATATCCCGTCTTGCTGTTTCTCCGTCTTTCTTCTTTTGTGTTTCCTCACATCTTTCGTTTCCCTTTATCTCATCATCTGTTCCTTTCTCTCTGCCTGCTCCTCTTCTTCACCTTCTTTCTCCTCTTCCTCCCTCCCTCTCTCGTCCTGTTTTTCTATTTCCTTTTTTGTTGTTAACGCTCTGTTTTTTTGGTCCCTCTCTCTGTTCACCTCCTTTCTCCTTCCTCTCTTCTTCTCTTCCTCTCCCTTCCCCTCTTCCCCTGCTAATGTCTTCCTTCTCGCTCTCTCTCTCTCTCTCTCTCTCCTCTCTCTACCTGCCTCTCACTCCTTTTGCCAGTGTTTAATTGCATTAGCATAGGCACAGTCTCAGTATGTGTGTTTGTTGTTGTGTGTTTTTTTTTTGTGCATTTGTCCAATGATATTAACATTTGTGTTTCTTGAGTGCATTTAATGTTGGTGTGCGTGCGCAAATATTTCTGAGTTAGTATGTATGTGAATTGTGAGTTTGTGTGAGTGTATGTATGTGTATGTCATTCATTGTGCACAGCTCGTTGTCTCCTCTCTTTCTCTTTCTCTCTCCATCTCTTTTTCTAAGTCTCTCTTATGGTGATTCATGTCCCCTCTCTCTCTCTCTCTCTCTCTCTCTCTCTCTCCCCCCCTCTCTCTCTCTCTCTCTCTCTCTCTCTCTCTCTCTGAGTGTCTCAATCTCTAAACTCTCTGAGGAACAAGACTTGGAGGCCATAACTCAAAAGAATAAAACATAAAAAGAGTTTAGATGAGAGTCAGAGAAAAGAGAAGAAGAAGAAAAAGACGACAGAAGAGACAAGATGGAGTGAGATTGCTTTCAATGGAGGAAAATTGAAAGCCAAATGTGATGACGATATAAATAGCTACCAAGCAACAACTATCAACCTGCTGCCAAGACAAGTCTGTCATGTAGAAGAATCCTAGCAGGATGTTGGAGCCAGAATGTGGATCTTTTCACAATGACATTATCTTAACCCTTCCCTCTGAAATTGATGTGGGAAGCTGTCCACAACTCAATATTGTGGTTCAGGTCAACTGTTCACTGAATTACCTTGAAAACGGAGGGTTTCGAAAATGACATATGAGTATGAAGTGATCTGGGCATGCCCATGAGAGCAGAGGCTTGAAGTGAAACGTGATAAACGCTGTTTCAGTGTGGATGGACAGCGTTCTGAAAAATGCTGTCGAGCATGCTAGTATGTGCTGTGAATCACGGTTACACCCCAAGGCCATAGGCCCAATACAGGGCATACATTGTCGATTCATTTCCATTTCCATTTAGATTTGTTTAATTGTATTTTACTTAAATTGTGTTTGTTTAATTTAAATGTTAAATAAAGTGGCTTCATCTGTCTACTGTGAAATTCAAAATTCTCAAAATAATTGAAAGAATAGATAATGTTTTCTTCTATATTAAACCATAAAGTATATTAAACCATGACCTCTGTCCCAAATATTCTTCAAAGAAAGGCCAAAGTGAGAGCATGTCATCTGTAATTAACACCAGTGTGTTTCTCGTCTAATCACTGCCGTGTGTGTGTGTGTGTGTGTGTTGTCATGTGGGCTAATCAGCCAACTAGATGAAAGAAAGGAAAGATAAAAGAACAGAATGTGTGTGTGTGTGTGTGTGTGTGTTCGCTGAAGGATGGGAAGGTCTAATCCTAAATCTAATCCTAATCTATTGTCTGACTATTTGTATCATGTTAGGCTTCACTAGTCAATCACATTATTTCTCTTTTCCCACAAAAAAATGTGTTCATTAGGACAGTGGTTCCCAATATAATTAGTACTATTTATGATTTACTTAATTATTGATTAATTGTTCCACTTAAGGCAAGTTCTTGCTCCATTTCAATAAAACAAAGAATTAATACAATAATAAAACAGAAAATAAATAATAAGAAAACAAACAAAATGTATAAAGGTAAAACACATGAAAATAAACAAAATACAGTAATTTGGTAAAAAAAACAAAATAGATACAGACATGGGGATCAGATGCTAAAATTACTGAGTAAAGGCCTGTTCATACAGAAATAGTGGCAATGTTTTTATTTTATGTATTGTGCCTTGTTTGTGTTCTAATGGACTCAGTCTGTCAATAAAGTTGATGATGATGGTGATGATGATGATGATGATGATGATGATGATGATGATGATGATGATGATGATTCTAGTGAGTTTTTAAAAAACTTTAAAAGTAGGGATGCACAGGAATGATTTTTCTTCAACCGTACAATAACGATAATTACCTGCTTCTCATGGCCGATAACCGATAATAACGAAGATAATAACCTGTAATTTGTGACCAATCAACTGATCACTAATAATTGCAAACCCAATCTACTCAGGGGCAGAAGTTTGACGTCATGAGCGTGACAACAATGTGCAGCGCTTGTTAAGCCAATTGAAGCAATATTGGCTTTGAATTATCGGCTCTATTTATCGTCTATAATGTAATTATTGGAATAATACATAATAATTTTCCCATTATCGGCCGATCATTTATCGGAGCCGATGTATATTGTGCATCCCCTATTTAAAGTAACAGGCGAGGCCTCTACATGTCAGGTGAGAGAGATGCTCGCTCCAGACGGCCAGCCGGAAGGGCCTGCTACTGTAAAACCCATCAGTCTTGAGTCATGTTGTTCATGGGGGATGCTGTTTGGACTCCTCTGGTTCTCTGTCTCTCGTCAGGTTAAAGCCTGAGGACACTGTTTGTACCTGATGTGTTTTATTCAAGTGTGGACCCCCCCAAGTTTGGCGTTTTGGAGTGTGAGCAATAGCCATGAATACAAGTGTGTAGATGACTAAAAACACAAGGCTGCGTGTATTCACCGCCTGCATATTAATCAGCATATATTTTAGGCTCATTTGCATATAATTTGCATTCATGTTAGATTAAACTAATCAACAGAGTCCCACTCTTTCTTTCTCTCTCTCTCTCTCTCTCTCTCTCTCTCTCTCTCTCTCTCTCTCTCTCTCTCTCTCTCTCTCTCTCATGTTCTTGATCCCAGCTCATCCCATTATGCCATCTGTATTCTCTCTGCGTTTTCTTTTCTCTGTGTCCAAAGAAATGACATCACACACTCACTTAGGTGGCCATGTTTGTGAGCCGGGGAAAACAATTGAACCATTGAAAGGATTTCCATATGTAGATTATCTAGCTTGTTCTCAATCTAAGACAAACATTCAAGTCACTGCATGAAGAGAGAGAGATGGAGAGAAATAGATTTGTATACTGATATGTTATATACAACACACCACACACATGTGGTGCATATGTGGTTTGTCAAACATAAAATGACAGAGATAAAAAAAAGTACGTTCTCTCTTTCTCAGCCACTCTTCTGGTACTTACATCCACACACAAACACACAAGCACGCCACAAAACCACACGCACACACATGAACATGCGCACGCACGCACTACGCGCACAATGACCACACGCACACACACAAAACACACACACACACACACACACACACACAAACTAAATAAAAACAAGAAGCACAGCACATAAATGCTCTCACCGGCCGCATGCATAAATGCACACCCAAAAATGCACACCCAGTAAAAAAGAGAAAGAAAACTTTTTTTTTCAACATTCTTTTTCAAACCTGTGCATTAAAAAAATAGCCGCCTGGTGAATTTGTTGCTCATCAAAGGTTGACTCCATTAGGTTTAACTGCTCCGTCGTCCAGGAAACACAAAGTACAGACCGCTCCGACCCAGAGTGGGGCAGACCGAAGCCAGATACCCTGACAGACACTAGAGCACTTAACGAAAGGTAGAAAAATAGAAATAATTTTGGACAGAAAAAGCTAACAATGGGCCCCATTCACCTCACGGCCATCTTGGTTGAAAACGCTCGCTGAATGCCGGCTGATTTCGGAACCGCATCTCGTGGTGAGAGATGTGTGTTATGTAAAGGAGAAACCATGACAGGCTGTCTGTTATGTTATTAGGTGAGTGTTGCCAAGCAGCATGTTTCACTGGCGTTAAAATAATGACTGGACTTATACTACTGCTATCAGTGGCATAACATCATGGTGATAGGCCCCGGTGCAAACATTTTTTTTGTGCCCCCGCCCTAAACACAAGCGCACACACACCCGGGGTGGACTGGGAACAGAATTCGGCAATTTTGTCCTGGACTGGCCCTGGGGTTGCGCGATTGTTGAGGGGGGGGGGGGGGCGAACCGAGCCTTTGGTCCCAGTTTTTTTTTTTCACCGGTTGCACCGTCGATATTTACGCCACTGACTATATACTACTATACTTGTTGAGCATCGACGTTCATGCAACGACCCCCATTTATTTTACATTACGCTCCCCTTTCTTAACACAACAGTCACCTCTTTTACACCTTTATTCAATTTGATGGCGATGGTTTTTTGTTATCACACCAAGGGCTACCACTTCTAACTAGTTATACTACTTATCATACTAATACTACTACTAATCATGCTTATACTATGTCTAATACTTAGGTTTTATGTTTAAAGGTTCAAACTGTGTGACTTTTTTAGCTATTTGTTCAACTCTTTAACTTTGTTAAAACTGTTTGACATTATTAAAATGGTATGTATGTTTATACTGTTACGCTTACTCCTTAACCTTTTGAACTCTATTAAAATATTTTCACTGGAGTTCAGCTAATCCACATTTCTATACGTCTCTAAACTATGTGGCTTTATACAAAATATTTTTAACTCATATTACAGCACAGCACTCACCGCATTTTCTCCAGGAAAAAACCTTTTTCGAGATTGAATTAATGTACGCCGTGGGTGGTCATGTGACCGAGGCTAAGCGAGGTTGCTAACCGCCGCTTACGCCGCCGAAAATCATGCACTCTGCATTCAGTTCCCCCACACGCCAGGTAAAATATAAGGTCAATCGGGTAAAAACTGCCTTTCTAAGCTGAGGGCCTAGCATATCTGAGAATGTACACACAGCACTCAGTGGTATTGTGAGATGCTCTGGGTATGAGGTTAATAGCAATCTACATGCAAAGACAAGTAAAAAGGAACAGGTTTTGCTAGTAGCACATCTTTAAAATACCAGGATAGGGGCGCAAACAGGAGACAGGAAAGCATTATAGGCCAAGGCTTTTCATCTGTGTTGTGGAGATTATGTTGTGTATTTTATTTCAGAAATGAAGATGATAATTCTGACACACCACAGAGAGAGAGAGAGAGAGAGAGAGACACACACACACAAAATGCTGCAGGATGAGATAGGAATGAGTTAGACTCATGCAACAAAACGAGAGTGGAAGAAGAATGGGAGACAATAGATGGAGCGTAGGCAGAGGAGAGAGAGAGGGCAGGTGAATAGAAAGAAGGAGCGAGAGGGAAGGGGGGAGATAGAGAGAGTAAGGGAGGAAGCAAAGAGAGTTTAGTAGAGAAGAACTAGGGCGGGGAGAGAGAGAGAGAACATAGCACAGCAGAGCGTGTAGAGGGAGGGTGAGGGAGAGAGATGTAGAGGGGAGAGAGAGGATCCCAGGGTCCTTCTGCTTAAAAGAGAAGGAGAGAGGGAGAGACGAGAGAGCAAGGGGAGCGAGAGAAACAGAGAGTGTAGCATATCAAACTGAGGAGAACGACGAGATGAGAGAGAAATAGAAAGAGAGCCAGAGAGCGAGGGGAGAGAGAGGAGGGTAAAGATAGAGAGAGAGAGAGAGAGAGAGAGAGAGGAGAGAGAAGAGAGGAGAGAGAGAGAGAGAGAGAGGGAAAGAGTATAGCCTAGCAAAAACAGAGAGGAGAGGGGGGGGTGAGAGGGGGAGAGGAGGATCCCCAGGGTGCTACTGCTGACACATTGAATGCCACGGCCAGAGAGCCACAGATATGAATTCTCCAAATGGCCTCTTCCTCGCAATTCACTTGAACCTGCGGGTCAAACCGTGTCGTGCAGCCGAAGGCATAAAATATAAATATCTAGAAATTGATTTGCATTCAGAAAAAACTGCTTATCATCTGTGCTGCTGGGGGGTGCGAGATGGGATGCAGGGGAGAGCTAATCGCACGACACGGGAGGAGTGCAAAGACCGGAGAAGAAACCGAAGAGAGAGAGAAAAAATGGTCGAGAAAAAGAAAAGAGAAAAAAAAAGTGATTTTGGAGTGTAAATTATAGTTTATGTACGCTGTTAGTTTCAGGCATGTGATGCGTCCTAAGTTCATCTATCTGTAAACCTTGGCTGATATAAATAATCTCGATTTCATAATCGCCTATAACACACCGCATAAAATTACACCTAACCTACTATCCTATTATTTACTATTCAATCATTTATCAGACACTTATATCCAAAGCAACTTACAGGGAATTCAGATACATGTCATGAACGAGCAGGTAGGGGTCAAGGCATCTGGCTCAAGGATGTCTGCAGGTAGACTGTGGAAATTGGGGCTCAAACCCAGTACCATACTGTCTATTCATATTGCTTGATATACCCTCTGCTCATTAGAGGAATATATCAAGTCAATTCCCTGTCTCCAATGTGACGATGCAAAGGATTTTGGAAACAGGATACAATGACCAAATATGTCCTCTTAATGAATGACATCGCATGAAGGCCTACACATCCTGCCTCAGGTCACTTGGTACTTCTTTTGTATTTATGTATTATTATTTATATGATATATATATTTATTATTTGTGGATAAATAATATAAATGTTTGTATTTTTTTTGCTAGTGTCAGCAAGGTCCTGATGGTCTCTGTGGTGGGTGG
>JAOPHQ010004331.1:97500-110533 GCA_030340625.1 Merluccius polli | reverse complement strand
AAAGAAAATCACATCAGACTGTTTTTTTTACTGCCCTGTTGGTTTTGATTTAAAGGGGGAATTTCACTTTATAAGACTTCTGGGGTCATTTTCACACCTACCCAGGCTTTCGTGTGCACCCCAGACAGTTTTTAGGTTTCCCCCCCCCCCCCCCATCCAATTAGAAGCCCATTCAACATCAAACTCAATGTTAGACTCATTGCAAACACACTTCCTTGCTACTCATGACTGATATTGTCCTTCTAATGACTGTTGCCCTTAATTGTTCTTAATATAGAAGCAGGAAGCCTAAAAATACATCTGGGGTGCACACAAAAGCCCGGTGAAAATTACCCTAGGAGTGAAATGTCCCTTTAGATCACTGCTGCCATTTTCGTCATCCTTGTAAATGTCATGTGAAACCCCCCCCCACCCCACCCCCGCTGCCAGGCCAACATCCACCTCTCCGCCGAACATAACTTTGCCATGAGTGTGACCGGGAGGACCAGAGGACGCACCGGCCTCAAAGTGGTGCTCCGAGTCACAGAGCCCCAGACCGGGACAGCTCGCGGGACGTGCTCAGGAGCTGACTGATGAGGTGCAGATTCAGGTAAGGCTCATCACCATTGCCATGGCAATCAAATTCCCACTGTAGGGTTCACACAGGGACACGGTTTGGGGGGCTCTCTATTTCTCTTCCTGCCTCCTGCACCAAATGCCTCCCCTCTGTAAAGGCAGTAAAGATGTCGGGTTGCTTGCGCGGAGGAGTGGAAGCAACTTGAATTATGGCAAACTCTGCGCGGTAAGAAATTAGGGAGATTTAGAGTTGGACAAGAGATGAATGAATTCCCTTTTCCTACCACATTAGACTGTGACATTAAGTACCCCCCCATGGAACAGTAGTAATGAGGGGTTTTCCTTTTTCTGTCTTTGATCAAGGTCTACGACAAGCTACACATGGTTAATCCAGAAGTGAATGCAGAGGAAATACTGATGGCTCCAAACTCGGTCCTCAAACTCCAGACGAACAGGTGAGCCTCCAATGATCTCTCTTCAAGTTGGTTTTAGGGACGGGAATCGGCAGGCACTTCACGATATGGTATTACAATGAGCACCGATACGATATGTATTGCAATTCTGTAAAAATTGGGATATGATTTATAATTTTTTGTGTGATTTTTAAAAAATCTTTTTTGCAGGTTCAACTTAAGGGTTTTAACATTGGGGTTCAGGTTCTGCAGGTCCGTCAGTGTCTGCCCATTTTTCATTTGAAAGTGGCTGAACAGAACATAGTTAATGCTATATAGACTATAGGCAAATACACTACAGCACCCCTCTGTAGGACAGTACCATTAATGTTTCCACTGAGATTGCATTGATATTTCTGGCGTAGTTTTTTTTTTTTTTTCACTCAGTCACACTGATGATACAAGTATTCCTGAAGCAAAGAATCCCGATACGATCGCATGAATCTGTTTATTTCCCGTCGGCGTCGCATGCAAATTCTGAAGTGACCTGCTAACGCACCTTTTGAGGAGACAAAGCAAACAGAATGTCAACCGTCAGGCGCTTCTTTTGTTTCTGTGTCTCCCGTCTGCTACCGCTGAATAGGGATGGCGTGAGCAGCCTCTCCTACAGGATGCTGGGAGTGCCCTGACCAGGCGGTGGTTGCTCAGGTGGACGAGAAGGGCTCGCTGTCGTCCGGCTCCCTCACGGGCGCCTCCTCCCTGCTGGTCACCTCCCAGGAGTCCTTCGGCGTCAATCAGACCCTCATCCTCGCCCTCAAGGTTAGCCGCACTGGCCACCGCCGGAGACGGCCTTTTTATTTATCTTTTTACAGTTAAAAAATCAATCTCAATGATTTCCTGTGTCCATTAGTGTGGGGATGGAGAAAAAATGTGTGTCTGTCGGCCAAGCTAATGCTGAGTTATACAGGGTGATATACTGTGTGTATATATATATATATATATATATATATATATATATATATATATTCGGTATACTGTGCCATGTTTTTGGACAGTAAAGAGGATTATTTTATATCGCCATGAGGGCTGTTTCTCTTTCGCTGACCACGACTCTCGTCTCCCTTGAATTCGGCAGGTGGTGCCCGTGTCCTACATTGCGCTTCAGCACCAGCCCGGCGCTGTACACGTCGGCCCGGGACACACTGGCCGCCATCCCCGCTGGGGCATGGCGCTCACCTTCACCGTCCACTTCCACGCCAACACCGGCGAGACACTGCACAGCTCCAGCTCCCTGCTCACCTTCTCCACTAACAGGTTCCCTGCTCTCTCCCCCTCCCCCCCACCAGGGCTGCAACTATTGATTATTTTTATAATCGATTATACTAACTAGGGGGGCAATATAGCAATATTATAGATATCGTGATATGAGACTAGACATAAGCGTAAGTGTTGTCTTCTCCTGGTTTTAAAGGCTGCATTACAGTAAAGTGATGAAAAAAAGGAGAAATACTTAATTCACACAGGAGTATACAAAATACGCTTTGCCATGCAGTTATTTTATATAGACTATTTATTGAATTACCAGAAAACATGCAATATCGTGATGTATATCGTTATCCAGATATCAGGATGACTTATCCGGACAGAAGATTTTGGTCATATCGCCCAGCCCTAAATCTAACATAAATTATCTCTGATCGTTTTTGTCAATTGATACATCATTTAGTCTACAAAATGTCAAATAGCAAATGTCAAAGAGTCCAAAATGATGTCTTACATTTGCTGCACGATCTGATATCACCGTGTTGGTGTTGTTCCTACAACATCATCATTTATGTTGCTCCATTGCAGCTGACCCAATCACGTTGTTGTGATGTCATAGGGTTAGGGATGTCCTAACCTCAAACCTCAAATGCACGTCCCATCATATTATCAAAGAAAGTATTTTTAATGCTTACCCTCCCCGAGTCGCAAAGGCACGACAAGGCATTTGCTTGCTTTATCTGACAAGCAGCCATGAAAAACTAAAAGTATTCCATTTTAGAATGATCCACCAACCAAAACATTTGAATTTCTGACGCATCAAGCAGCAAATGTTTGGTATTTGTACTTGACAAATGACCTAGAGGATTAATCGATTATAAAAATTTGATGCAATTAATCGACTAATCGTTGCAGGCCTCAAAAATACGCTACAATTCTACGAGACATGGCGTCTGAAACACGTGCATGAAAAAGCCTTTTCCTTCCATGTATTTTTTATTTTTTGCTTTATTTAATTTGTTTGGTAAGTAATGAATGGATTTTTCAAGCACCGATATTGTGTTGGAGGAATCTCGTACCCAATCACAATGAAACCCATTTGAATAAGTGGATTCGGCTTTCTAGATGGGCAGTAAAAATGGTAAAGTAGCAGGAGAGTGATCGAGATTGGCGCTTTGGGGAGCGGGGAGAGGGAGGTCTGCATTTTTGATTAGTGCGCCAAGGTTGCAACGCTATTATGTTGTTGCTCTATAACTATATATATAAATATCTATATCTGTCTCGCCGTACAAGGCCTCTCCTGAGTACTGCGTTAGCACAGCCTCACCCAGGCCTGCTTCAATTAACGTCTCGACACTCACTCTCAAACTCTGACAAACAAGCCATGACGGCGCTGCCGGCAAAATAAAGATTTAATTCCCGACTAGGTTTGTCTGATCTCGGACGGACATTGTATGGGAATGCGTCTGCTCTCGGACGGTCATCGTACAGGAAGCAACGGCAGTAGTTTCCACCTGAGTGACTTAAACTAATGGACTACCTTGCAATTTAGGGGGGGTTTGGGTGAGGACAATTCCTCATCATAATTGCCCAATGAATTGATTCCATTACCTCGCTCCCCAGCAGCCGACAGCCTATTTTAAGGGGAAAAGTAACTAAGTCAGAGGAGTCAGTAGGGGGGTTGGGAGTGTGAGGCCCTATAATTGGGGCCCTGTGTCGTCCCCTGAGGAGCCTATTGGCTACGTCGGGTGGTTTGAGACTGAAAATGGTTGACCCTGTGTTGTTCTTAATGGCAATGCTATATCACAGGGGATATCGAAAAGGAAAGTACTCTAGGAAAATAAAATAAACCTGAGTTTGCCTTGGCACTACTGGACCAAAAAACTAACAAACAAAAAAACAATAAATAAATAGTAACACCACACTGGGGACGTCACAAGACCAGAATTAAGACTCCCCGGGTCCGATGAAATTGAAATTGTTCTTGAGATCTCGCTCAATACCAAACACACGGCTAGACTAAAACAAAGTCTCAGAAACGGAAAGTATTTCCAGTGTCGTCGAGAATTTTCAAGGTGTGTTCAATGGCCAATAAGAACCCACATGCAGCGTTGCATACATCCCACAATAAGCAGACAAGACAAGAAACGGAGCCCCGGCGTACCGTGAATGGCCACAGGATAAAGGAGTTCCTGATCCTTTTATGCCAGGATCAGACTATACATGTTTTTGTCCTCTCGTGATGGTCACCATGCCAAACTAGGCAATTGATGCATCATAAAATGTTGCCATGGCTTGGTCTGGAGACGGGGGGCCGCTACACAATTGCCCGCGATGCTGAAAGATTGTCTGCGACAGTAAAAACAGCATTAGTCTTCCCCCTTGGCCCCTTGGGAGCAAGTTAAATCCCCCCCCAGTGCTGGGAGACATCCGTTCCATATACATTGTTGATTGGGGTATTTGTGCTCATATGTCCCTCCTCAGAGATGACCTGGTGCAGGTGGGCGCCGGCCCGGCCAACAACACCCTGACGGTGAGGACGGTGAACGTGGGCCTCACCCTGCTGGCCGTGTGGGACCGGGAGCAGATGGGCGTGCCGACTACCTCCCCCCTGCCCGTGGCGCACGCCATCGGGCCGCATGAGGCGCAGGCGCTGGTGGTGGGCGACGTAGTGTGCCTCGCCGCCCAGCTCACAAGCCCAGAAGGTATGAGGAGGAGGAGTCCACCATGTGCTCGAGCTCTTCAGCATCTTGTCCGTAATACATGCAGGGAAGTGAGATTTTAGTGGGGATGGCAAAAGGCAAAATGAGGCAAATGTTCTGCACTTTCTATGTTGTCTGAGTGAGTTGGTTATATGGTATGAATTCATCAGGACGTTTGAATCCTAGTACCGGTATTTTTCTGTTATCTTTTTTTTATATGCATACTTTTTTTCATTTATATATATAATTTTTCTTAATATGTCTTCCTTCCATTCATATTTTATATTCTTTATAACATCCTCCCGTCTGATGTGCGACTGTGTGTCTGAATGGGTGAATGTGAGGCACAAATTGTAAAGCGCTTTGAGTGGACACAGGTTAAAAAAAGCAGCATGTAAATGCAGTCCATTTACCATTCCCCCCCCCCCCCCCCTTCTCTCTCCTCTCTCTCTGTCTCTGTCTCTCAGGCTCCCTGGGCACCTGGAGTTCCTCAGACAGTGGGCATCCTCCAGGTTGACCGCCACTCGGGCGCGGCCGTGGCCAGAGACGCGGGCGTCGCTACTGTGTATTACGAGATCCCAGGTGTCCTGCGCACCTACAGAGAGGTACCCCCTCCCCACCCATCCACCCATATAACAGCGTTGACTAATGGCTCTCGCTGTTTGCTTGCTGTGACGAATGAGCTTCAAGGAGCAAGAGGTTGTTTTTTTTTCTCTGCCCGTTGTAATTATGCAGAGTACACAGCGTTTCTGGTTGCTCAGCTCTCTGTTCTCTAGTGTAGTGTTTCTCAAATGGGGGTACACGTACCCCTAGGGGTACTTTTCAGGGATTTCGGGGGTTACTTAATTAATAATGCCACCATAGTAAAAATTGTTGAATCCGAATGCCACCTTAATAAAATGAAATAAAGTCTGAATACTAACAAGTTTGGTAAATCTTTCTACGTATTGGCATGCCCAACTTAATGTTCATGTTGACACCAAGTACCATGCATGTACATTATTTAAATCCTTTTTTGTCTGTAGAGGAGGGAGGCTGAGTCCCAGGTGAACTGAAGCGTGCGTGCGTGTGTGTGTGTGTGTGTGTCACCAGGGTGGTGGTCAAAGCGGCGACAGGCTGGTTGGTCCTGTCACCGGCGGGTCCCGTGAGGAGCAACAAGGCCACCAAGGTCCTGATTGCTACCAGAGAGAAGGGCACCAACCTCATAGGTAGACTGATCACCTGATCATGACCCCCTACCCGCATCTGCTGTAATTAAACATCGACAAACCCCCCCCCCCCCCCCCCCCCCCCCCCCCACTCCACTCCTTTAGTCATTACAACGGTCTGCTGACCCTCACTGTCTCAAAGACACATCATTGATCTCAATTGACTTTTAATTAAATGTAAATTGATTGTAATTACCCAAGGAGGTATTCAAACGTCTTCAATTAAAAGTCAATCTAAGGCTTTAAAACGTCTTAAATATAATTTCATAGGTCTTGAATAGTAAAAAACCTCAAACCAATAAATGTCAAACTTTTATGTGAAATGGATATTGATTTGCCTCCCGCGGCGTGCAGGAGCTGTGTTGACCACTGCAATGGCGCGATAAGTTCATGCGCGTGCAGCAGGATCATTTTGTCAGACAAGGCAGCACCGCTGAGATAAACTGACAGAATTAGAACAAATAATACAAATGAATGAATGTTTATACTTGTAAAACAATTCCAGGTTGAGTGTTGTTATTTACGTGTACGCCGTTGGGCCGTGAAATCGGTATTAAATTGTGTTCGAAGTGGCATTAAAAAGGTATTAAAACGTCTTAAATTGAACTGCAGCTAACCTGTTCTATCTCTTGGGCTACCTCTCTCTTTAAACCCCCCCAGGGTCCTGCTCTCTGGCTCAGACGGACGCCATCGTCCATCTGCGTCCGGAGACATCCGTCAGCTGCCACGTCAGTTTCACCAGCGACGCCGTGGACTTTCCCGCCGAGCGAGTGTTCGCCACGCACACCGCCTTCGACAGCGACGCCGGTAAGGATTTGCGCTGGGCTAGCCCGTTGCCGTCGCATCATCGAATGCCGATCGTCGATTTGTTTGTGACTCGGTGGTGTACTGCTGGGGTAAAGTTTACTGGATTGTCACAGAACTAAAACGTGTGAAGGAGTTACCCTCTCCTTAACGAATTGAGACGTGAATTCGGCACACGATAGGTTGTAAATTAATTAAGGGAATTCCAACAAAATTGTTGTATTATTCCATCTGGAGAAAGGGGAACTATTATACCAATACCGCTTTTCCTTGCCTGTGCATGCATTGGGGAGTATTATGACAGAGGGTGGAAACTCGAAATCTGAGACCTGGTCAATTTTAAAACAAACTTTTATGAATTAGGAAATCCAATCAACCAAAACAAAATACTCAACACTTAAGTCAATAGAAAATGAAAACCACCACTGTATCAAAACTCATGGTTCGACACACCGATTTTCTGATGGTTCTCACTCCCGTCTGATTTCATGACAGCAAATGCTCACAATGTTCCATAATTGTGAGCATTTGTGAGCAACATTGTGAGCATTTGCTGGTCCATGGTTGCGGCCCGCCTGGCTCGCCTGCTGTTGCCGCCGCTGTATTAGTTCTCCACCATTGTACTCACGGCAATGTCTCATTCGTTCCACGTTGTAAATCCCGCCCGCCACGCTAGTTGCTCCATCACTATTAACAGCCGCTCTCCTTTTTTTTTTTTTTTTGCTGATTTTAATAAAATATTTGGTGGAAGTGCTGACTCGGCATGCGGGCAAATTCGTTGGGAGTGCTAACCGGCTGGGGGGAGAGGGGTACAGATATAAAGCTGTTGGCTTCATATGAAGCGTACATGAGCATACATGAGCGTACATGATTTGCCACAAAATTAATGACCAGTGGCTTCATAACATCTCACAAATAGCCAGAATTTGATCCCATAGAAGAGTTGTTTTTCCTCATGCTTTTAAAGTAATGCAATCATTTAATGGGGTAAACCCAACTTTAACGTTAAAGGTCCCTTTTTAATGGCGATTACAATCCTAGGAGACGAGCATGTCCTCGTAGGCCAATAAACCCTGGAACACGCACAGAACATGGCAACAGCACAGCTTTCGTTAACCTGAGCACCAGCGCCGCATAGACTGGTCCTCACTGCACCACGACCCCCTCTCTCCCTCCCTCCCTCTCTTTCTATTCCCTCCCCCTCACGGTGGCGAAATGGCGTCATGGTACATTCACCTTAGTTAGCTATTACGTCCTCCTCCTCCTCTGTATCCGTCCCGTTCTGAAAACAGCTACCGTCTTAACCCCAGTCTGTGTCTTTTCATTGGTGCTTCATGTGCCCCGCGTGAGGCAACAACAACAACAACAACACAACCTTCACCACCGTGTGCACAATCAATGCCTGCGGTGGAATGCATTTAGCGTCGGCTATAAAAGGTGATGTAGTGAACTAATGAGCCTGCCTCCAGCTTGGGAGTCGGGACGTGAATTGATTCGGTGGGGGGGGGGAATTTGGGCAAGAGCCCGGGCCGTTAGCGGCGTACGTGTCGGGGAAGCCTCCTGTGCCAACATCCGAATGCGGGGGGCAAGGCTAGCTTGTTAAGTACCCGCCCTTCCCAAACAAAACTTGCTTTGTATATTGTTGGACCTCTCATGGCTACCCCACCAACCTCCCACCCCCACCCCCCGACTCACCCCCACTCTAGCCAGAGGTCCACCAGACACATGCTGTTAAAACAACCTCAGATCCATTGAGAGGTTTGGAGGTCGGTGGTGTCTCACTTCACTTCTCAAACATTAGTTTTACCCACAAATAATGTTTGGGAGATAGAAAATGCTGTACTTTAAATTAGGGCTGGGCGATATGGCCAAAATCTTTTATCCCGATATAGGTCATTTAATATCTCAATAACAATGGATATCACGATATAGCATGTTTTCTGGTAATTCAATAAATAAATAGTCGATATTAAATAACAACAAAGTAAAGCGTGTTTTTGTATTTTGTATCATGATATTACGATATTCCAAATCTAAGATGATATCTAGTATCATATCACAATATTGATATAATATTGATATATTGCCCAGCCCTACTGTAGATGTGTGTCTGAGCATTCAAATATTAAAAGTGCTGTAGGTAAAATATAAAAAACATTATTTGAATGAATTTTTAAGAAATGACATAGCCGTCCGTCAGTTATTTGTGACTGAAATGCGCTGTGAGAATTGACACAAAATATAACAAAACATGATTTTATTGAAAGTACCGAACAAGATAGTCCATTAGAGTCTACAGTTGGAAATAGCGTCCATAGCAAAGGTAGGTTATTCATAGCAGCGGTCTGCTATTCAGAAATAATAGTGGTGCAGGAATGAGTCCTAAAACCCGGAAAACTGTTAGCATTTTGGCGCTTCCGGTTCCCTCGTATTGAAGTCAATGGGTTTTTTGAATGGGTTTTTGGTTAGATGCCTGAAATAAGGTCTGTGGTTAAACACAAACTTAAGAGATTGACACGTTTTGGTCTACGACATAAAATACGTCAGTAAATACACCACTCGTAAATTTTGAAGCTTTTACGTTTCTTAAAAAACTTCTGGCGATTGCATTTACGCTTCAAAAGTCATAAAAGTAGTGTTCATTGGTAAATATTATCTTGCTTAACAAAATGTGTCATAAATAGTATCATAAATGTTTGTTGGCCACAGAGCCTTTTTTCTGCAATAATCCAAAATCCAATGGAAAAACCCCATTGGCTTGTTGTCAAGGGAACCCAGGGCGATGCTAACTTCCGGGTTGGCCTACAAAAATACGTCATCCCTGCACCGCTCTATAAACTTCCTTAGTAACCAGTCCCTCCCTCTCTCCCCCCCTGGGCCCCAGGTCTGTACTCATGCACGGTGGAGCCACAGCCCATAAGCGAGCAGCAGACGCGTGTGCTGAGCATGTCCATGACCCACCTGCTGGTGGCGGCCGGCCTCCGGGGCGCAGCCTCGCCCGGGGACCAGGGGTCCACCCGGCTGCCCATAGAGCCAGGCCTCTACTCGGACCAGATGGAGCTGATGCTGTCCAGCTCGCACCCCGCCGCCGAGCTCACTGTCTTCGGCCCCGCCGCCACCCTGGCCAACATGGAGGTCGGACATAACTCACACACACATAACACGTGCACACGTTTTTTTTTAATTTAGATCATAAGTCACAGTCTTCCCCCCCACACACACATTTCCAGAGAGCAAGGCACACGCTCACAAGATGGGGGTTGTGTTCATTATGCTTCCTGCAGGGCCGGTAGGTCACTGTAACATCTGGTCCCTTTTTCCCTCCTCTTCCCCCTCTTCCCCCTCTTCCATCCTCTTCTCCTTCCTCTTCCCTCCTCTTCCCCCTCCTCCTCCTCCTCCTCCTCCTCCTCCTCCTCTCCTTTAGGTGACCTCGTCCTCGGCCAGCGTTGTGGTGCAGGAGAAGGAGTCGCACACCAGCGGCTTCCCCACTTTCTCCAAGTACACTGTCACGGCCGTGGATGCCCAGGGCGCCGCCGCCTCCTCCTCCGTCGTCATCTCGGTCAGCAGCCCAGCCACTGGACAGGTCCTCCGCGTCCCTGTCACCCTGGTCCACGTGGCCCTGGACCACCAGAGCTCCGCCATGCTGGGTGAGTTCTGGTCCTGCTCTGGTCGCTCCCCAAACCACCTGCTTGAAGACCTCAGCAAATGTCTACAAAATTGAAGAGAATGATCATGATGGAGAGATGTGGTTTAATGGAGGTACTCAAATTGCACCTATTTATTTTTGTATTTTTTCTGGATCAAAGGTGAGGGATCATCATCATCATCATCATCATCATCATCATCATCATCATCACATGCCTCTTCTCTTGTTTGTAGGCTCAGCTCCTGGCCTGGACGCCCAGAGCTCCTCCCTGCAGAGCGTCATTGATTCCTACCAGATGATGTTCTTCACCGTTTTTGCCCTGCTGGCCGCCACCGCCATCATCATCATCGGTGGGTTCCTGCTCTAATGCTCCAGCATGCTAACTCTGCTCATGCTAACTGCTAAGTAACTCTAGCTGTGAGCCGTGTGTACAGGCGGCTCGATACCCTAATTTACTGTATGACATTTTTGGGGTGAAATGCTTGCTTCTTTGGGGTTTTCAGTTGGTTGTGATCATCAATATCGCGTAATATTGGAGGTTTCCTTCCTAGACGTTTTCGGTTTGGCTTCTGACATTTCATCCTCCATTGAATATTTCCAATACTTTTGTTTCAAATCCTGTGGTTACACTCCGATGAAGTATGCTGCAGTATGCTGTATTTATTTATATTTTTTTTCGTCACACTTTTCTGTTTACATTCCTTGCCATTACAGAACAATTAACATGGCCAAAGCACGGCCACAGTCTTGAACAACCCCCCCCCCCCCCCCCCCCCCCTCGCAGTTCATTTGTATTACAGCAGAAGCAGCAATACGTCACATTTAGGTCAATACCATAATACCCTGATGTGTCTTAAGGCTGCAGGGATCAGCGCGGATGTGATCTATGATTCCCAAGAGGCTGTTGCGGCGACCAGGAGCTTTTCAGCAGTGCGATAATCTGTCTTCAGTGCGTTATTTATCTCTGTCTTCCCTGCAGTGTGTCATGCTGTGTTCTCCCCACGGGACCAAGGACCCCACTCTGCTGCTTTCATACAGAGAACCCCGACGGTCACAGGTAGGAGCCGCCGGCGCGACAAACCTCAGAGTAAAGGACACCATCCAAATATACAAGTTATTTGTTTGAGAAGAGTTTGTCAGGAGCTATGTATAAACAAACAAACCCAAAAAAAAAACAATGTTGAATGAATGAGTCGTGTCCAGTTGAGGGTTACTGTGCCACCGCGTCATTGGATACGGGACCGTAGTTCTCAATTTTTCAAGGCTGAAGTTCAAGTTAGGCCTCTTTAATGGGGTTTGTTTGGGAGTTTTTGTACAACTCCAGGGTGGTTTTGTTCTATTCAGGCCACCCTGAAAACAAAGAAACCGTATTACTTGGCTAAATTATTAACGCGCCAGATGGTTTGTTAGACAGAACCATCTGAGAAGTGGTCCTTGGAAACTGTTTAGAAAAGGGCAGGCACTTAAAAAAAAAGTCTTGGCAGGTGATTGGATGAACCATCTGTCTATCACCATCTATCATGGGCTAACTTCAATGAGAGCGAGAGCGAAAACATCTTTTCCATCGAGAAAAGCCTTCAGTGCCATTCTTTGCTCTTTTTTCAAGGAAGAAATACTCTCCAGTTCCGATATAACTGACCTTTTGGAGCCGCCATTGTTGCTTTCGAACGAACAGTCGCTTCTCGATGTCGTCACACCTAAACCGCGCCCGTAGCTGCCAGTAGTTCCTCATAGGACGCTGATTTGGCCGAACCCCTGTGGTTCGGCCACAAGCGCATTACTTGAAGCCTGGCCAGATGGATTCTCGTGTGATCGTGAATCCAGCTGCCTCGCAAGGTAACTCAATTACAGCCTCACAGGATATTCCTGTAATCTGTGTTCTTTTTCAGGGTTTGGCTCCCCAGTGGCGAACCCCTTCAACCAGACGATCCTCTGCACTGACCCAAAAACGAGCCCCAAGTTGCGCCTCTTCTCCCCGGATTATCGGTCCTGATGATGGACCGTTTCTGCCCGTCCGTCCGTCCGTCCAGGAGAACCATTACCACTCATCTATTTACTGTTGAACTTGCCTCATTTTCAAGATGATGAATTCCGTGGGAAATGACTTAGAGCCAACTTGACGTTTTTACAATTTTGTTTATTTTTACAACGCGAGGACTTTGTATGACGGCCGATTACGATCTGCGTGTGGCTCACCGGATCATCTTTTGTAGCTGTATGTGTGTTTTTTATTTTTAACGCAAAGTGCATTTATATATATCGTTTTTGTTTGAATATTATAACTGAATTTGAGAATTTGAATCTAGTTTCTGCTTTATAATGTTTGCTCTGAATACGTGCTACCCAGTTATGCACTACTTGACACGTAGTGATATTCAAAGTTTTGGTTTGAAGTGAAATTTAATCTCAGGATGCGTGAGAATTGCCGAAATATTAACTTGAACATGATTGTTTCTTCGCGGT
>JAOPHQ010004331.1:27500-92500 GCA_030340625.1 Merluccius polli | reverse complement strand
AAACCCTTAAACTGGACTACATTACGTAACATCAGTGGAGCTATTCTTGTAAATTAGTCATGACTTTTTCACCAAATATTGCAACAACTTTTGCTCAGAATTGTTTTCATGCAAATTTAAAACTCTTTTGTTTATATAGGACAATATATATATATATATATATATATATATATATATATATATATATATATATATATATATATATTTATTTATTTATTTATTTATTTATTTATTTATTTATTTATATTTATTTATTTATTTATTTATTTATTTATTTATGTATTTATTTTCATTAGAAACGCACTTCATTCACTTAATGCAATCAGACTAGGCAGATTCAAATTTCAAAGTTGGCGCCTATTTCCAGTTTGCTTCGTCCCGCCAATAACGACCAACCGGTCAAGTTTGAAGAACGACAAATAGTTTGGATTAGCGCTAGTGTCCTCCAATCAGGTTCGTAGGGGGCATGTCATGAGTCATACACGTGAAAGACGTCATGGGCATTGGGCGCATCATCTTCAAGGAGCCAAGGAGGATGTATGAGACAGTCAGCCACAACGAACATTGTCAACCAAACGCCGTTTGAGGTAAGTCTCCCAGATAACGCATGTGAACGATATTTTAATTCATTTTCATACCTCGAGTGGACAGCCTTGAAGCTAACGTTAGCATGCCTCTGATAAATTGCTACCACCACATAGCAGATAGCTATCGTTTTGTATGGTTTTGTGACTAAGTGACTGATGGCAGCCGGTCATTTTATTTTATAGCTAAAGTATTAATTGTTAACGCCCGCTTAAGGTCAAAGCCTTTTCTAACATGGCCAGAGGTTAGTCGTAATTGGGTTGCTCTCTGCTGATGTATGTTCATAAAAGTTGTTGTCCTTGATATGAATGCGGATAAACTGCTGTATGCTGCTCTGTGTAATGTCCCACTCGTCCTGCATGAGTCCCGCAGAGACTTGAGATCCAAGTTTTTTAATTAGTTTCATTAGTTTCATTCTAGCATTAGCATGCTAAGTTAGCCTGCTCACTGCTGTCTTCCCTCGCTAGAGTCTGCTCTTTTTTTCACCGGGAGAGTTTATTTCTGTCTATCGCCACAGGTGTGGAGATGTTTGTTCGTTTGTGTTTAAATAATGTTTTGAGTGTTAATTATGGAGTTATAATTGCTGCAAAACGATCTGTGTGTGCGTATTCAGATCTGTGTGTGTGTGTGTGTGTTCAGATCTGTATGTGCGTGTTCAAATCTGTGTGTGTGTGTGTGTGTGTGTGTGTGTGTTCAGATCTGTGTGTGCGTGTTCAGATCTGCGTGTTCAGATGTGTGTGTGTGAAAAAAAATCTGTATGTCTGTATTCAGATTTGCAAGTGAATGGTACATAGATCTGTAAATGTCTGTTATCAGTTACAACTCAGGCAGGAGCTCTCGATTGGCTGTCTTTTTACACGTGACTACACACACCGAGTCGGCGCGTAGTAATACCCTAGTACCCGTAGTAAGACCCAGAGATTTAATATAAATCTCTGGGTCTATTTGCTCTGTACAAGTTGTTGATGCTAAATGATACACATGCCTGCTGAATGAGATATTAGTCCATTGGATTTAAATGTTAAACTGAGGTAGTGAAATGTGGGTTTTCTGGTTACCATATTAAGTTTGGTTGCCTAATTATTTAATCTATTTTAAAAAAAGCAAAATTACAGATGTCATTTATTTTTGTGTTTACTGTTGAACTTTAAATACTGAAGCATTGAAAGCAGAAACTAACCTGTTTAAAGGACCAATTTGTGTTATTTTTTATAATTTAATTTTACTGTGCAAAATTGATTATTTTGTTGTAACATTTCATAAGTTAAAAAGCCTTTTCTAGCTCACACACAGCTCACAATTTCTGTGTGTTTCTGTTTGTCGCCACAGTTGCCAAGTAAAGATTTAGAGATCCAGTCCTGACTCCTGTGTCTCCTTTCCAACTTGGGACACAACAGAGACATAAAATGGAGACGGGTTACATATATTTAATATATAATAGAGGATGACTCCCAGTGATAATGACTACTCAACCCAATGAGACACAACAAAGATTGTGGTTAACTAGAGTGGAATTACTGTCCTATTTCCATGGAGATGGTAAGGACAAATGACATTTTTCCAATCTATAAAACTAGATTCGAGCTTGCAATTAAAGCCTGTGCAGATGGACATACTTCCTACCTGTCTCAGCGGAGATGCACTGGCTGTCATTACCACCAGAGGTGCAGCAAGACTGTATAGATAAATGACATTTTTGGTATATGTTAATTTGTGAGCTTTTATTAGCTTTGGACAGAGCCAGGCTGACTTTTTTTTCTCCTGTTTCCCCCTATGTGTGTGCGTGCCTGCTTGTATTGATGTCATGCCTGTAAAAAAGGAGACTTTGACCTGGAGAAGGTAAGACCATATTTATTTCTCTGTAAAACTCAGTATATAACTGCATGACTCTATTTTGGAAAGAGAAGCGTTATCAGGATCTGTGATTGACATGTTTAATGTTTTAACTTGAGCAAATCTTACGTTTAAGAATATAATGTTGATAGGAGTAGAGTAATGTGCTGAGTGTAATCTCTAAAGAGAATATTTATCACATTTATTTCTGCTCTTGTGTCTCTCTTAGTTTGGAAGTAAAGTGGCACATTGTTGGCTTTGCTAGAAATGCTCAGTGGCTTGTGGATCACAAGGCAGACATGTACTGCTGTAATTGTGCCAACCTGAAGTGAGTGATGATTAATGTGAAATATATTTTCAAATAAAAAAACCCTGATGAATCCTCTAGTGGAAATAATGACCTGGTTCTCTCTTCATTAGCACTGACGGTACCTGCTGTAGAATGAGTCTTCTGGCTAAGAAAACAGACACTCCTCGATGCTTCACCTTGCGCAGCAAAAGTGAGTGTACACACACATACACATGCAAAATAGAAAGCGAATCATAGTCCCTCTCCAGTTACATCAGGTAGGGGGCAATGATATACTATGATACAGTTTGTTGTAGGGCTGGGCGATTATGGCAAAAGTCAAAATGAAAATTAATTTAACTTTTAACCTTGATTATGATTAATGAACGATTATCTCCACCCTTGAAGAACAATTATGTATTTTCACAGTTTCTTTTGTTTTGTATTTTACACTGCCCTCACTCCTGGATATTTTGTGATGTTTTCACACATCAGTATCTTTTGGGAGTGAAAATAATTTTGTTTTAAGGTGTGACGCTGTGGTTGATGTCTAGTTAGGTTTAGGCACAAAAGCCACTTGATTAGAACTATGAAAAGATCATGGTTTGGGTTAAAATGATCACTGGAGACAAGTTTTCAAATTCCTTGAAGATATGCAACCTTTACTGTCATGGCAACAGTAAACACCATGACTAATTGACATGAGCAAGATTAAGTCCATTAGAGTTTCTAAATGTCGGTTTCAGAATTTTAGAAATTTTTGCAAATTTATTCAAAAGTAAAAACTAAAATATCACATTGTAATAAGTTTTCAGACCCTTTACTATGACACTTGAAATGTAGCTCAGGTTGCTTCCATTTATCTTGGTTATCTTTGAGATGTTTCTACACCTTGCTTGGAGTCCAGCTGTGGTCAATTCAATTGATTGGGCATGATTTGGAAAGGCACACACCTGTCTATATAAGGTCTCATAGCTGACAATGCACATCAGAGCAAAAACCAGCCATGAGGTGGAAGGAACTGCCTGCACAGCTCAGAGTCAGGATTGTGTTGAGGCAGAGATCCTGTGTGGAGATGGGAGAAACTTCCAGAAGGTCAAGTAGGGCTGCACGATATATCGTTTGAACATCGGCATCGCGATGTGCGCATGTGCGATAGTCACATCACAGGACATGCGATATTAAAAGTCCTCCCCTTCAAAGTTCATTCGCGGTAAAACAGTTCAACTTTGGAACGACGTTTCACCCCTTTCCCAGTAAGCCAGCATGGTGTATTTGGTATCAACGGATTCATTGAAATCTCTAGCTTAAAAGCTGAGTCCACTACAGTGTCAAAAGTGTCACTGTTACATTTTTTCTCTTCTGTGCATCATCTTATTCCACCTATAATGCACTGCACAACAGGCTGGCTAAAGAGACTTCCATCCCTAATGCTGTATTTTGATCCGATGAACCCCCTTATTTTAGAGTATGACATTAGATCATTGACCTTAGCTTGGATTAATAGAAGGGTATTATATGAATACAATGGTGTCATAGTGAATCAACCAAATTCTTTCCAAATGGAGCTATTCAAGTCATCTTGTGAAAATTCTTCTATTTGTTAATATCGCAATATATATCGCAAAAAATAAATAAATCGCAATGTCAGTTTTTTCCAATATCGTGCAGCCCAACCATCACTGTAACATTCCACCGATATGGGCTTTATGGCAGAGTGGCCAGATGGAAGCCTCTCCTCAGTGAAAGACACAGGAAAGCTGGCTTGGAGTTTTTCTCACAGTCAGAGTCCTTTAGGTGCTTTTTGCAAACTCTAAGCAGGCCACCCCCTCCCCACGACTATTAAAAACAATGATGTGCAGGCGTGCTCGGCCTGCCAGATCAGCTTGTTACGCATTATCTTGCGGCAGCGAACTTTTGCAATTCGGTTCCTACACCGGAAACATTAACATTAAATGTCCTTTTTATTCTCAGTGACAGTTCCATTAATATTTAACTGTAGTATAGAGTTGTATTTGGCTTGTGATTTTTCTAAATTAAAGATGTAGGCAGACAATTGCTCACCATGCTCTTGCCATTTCTGCCTAGAACTAACGAAAGCCCCCTCTGCTTTCAGTTTATACATGTCATCTAATTTGTTTTGCAGCTCACTTAATTTTAATTTTATCCTCATCATTGAAAGGGATAGTTCACCCAAAATCAAAATTCAGTCATCATCCACAATTGTGATTTAAGAGGGAGCTGTTCATTTTCCAAGAAGATACTTTTTTAAATCCAGATTGATCAGGGAAAAGACAAACATTAATTGTTATTGCCTTGTGATCTGTTAAGGGTGTAGATAAAACCATCACAACCGTGATACTGTCCTTATCAAATGTTCAAGGCCAAAAGTCTATACGAGAACATCTGGAACAATCCTTATTACTCCACATGTAAATTTGACTATTTGGAAATTTCTCTCTCCATATATCAGTTCTTCCTCAGTTCAATCCTTGCCTTTGGTGTGGTTTATTCTTTTGAGCTTTGTTCCTTCCCAGCTATCTGAGTTCTGTTGTATGGTTGTGCTCTATAGATTTAATTGCAAACTACAACTGTTTAGTAAGTTAAAGATGTGTTGCTGATTACAGCTTGAAGTGGTGATGAGGTCTTAAAATATTTTGAGAAGGTCTTTTAAAAAGGTATTGAAATTAACTTCAGGATTCCTGCATATACCCTGGTAATGTATGATAAGAAAAAAGCAACTCAAATTAGAAATGACAATTTCAGTTCTCATGAATGTTTGTCTGTAAAACGCCAAAAGGTTTACATGGATTGTCTAAACAAATGCCTGTTTTCTCCCTAGATGTACAACCGGAGGTATTTAAGGAGGCCCCAGCAGCCAAGCAAGTGAACAGACAGTTTGAAATGATCTGACAAGTTTCTCACGCACAGTATGTATTGCCCAAATTGAATGTATTCTAAAATGATTTTTACATTTGTTTCATTTGCAAGAAATAGTTACAAAGTTTAATAGCCATGACCTAAGTCCAAATATTGCTGATCGTCTTCATAAGCTGCTCCTGTGCTTCACAATTGTGGAACAGAGTCCAACATTCATTGCATTGAGAAAAAGGCCTCAAAATTACTCTTGTTGCACATAACAGGCAATAAGTAGATTCTGCTAGTATATGTTACAAAAACCTATGTCAATTTGTATGTAAATGCAAATTTTAATCGCCATCCCACAGGGATACGTTGCTTTCTCACTGCGGTGAAAAAAAATCCAAATCCAATAGGAAATGGGATGTCGGGGATAAAATATACCCCATCGCCTATCCTCTCAGGACACCTCGTATCAGAGTTGTATTACCCCTGCACATCCCTTTTGATGGCTTCTGGACGGTCCATCTGTCTCCAAAAGTTGTGTATAG
The DNA here is from genome assembly GCA_030340625.1 of Merluccius polli. NCBI lineage: Eukaryota > Metazoa > Chordata > Actinopteri > Gadiformes > Merlucciidae > Merluccius > Merluccius polli. Next base: position 86,383 of record JAOPHQ010004331.1, on the reverse strand, counting down.
CAACTTGTATCTTGAGAAATATCTTTGACACTTAGCTGCTATGCTAACGGCTGCTATGAGAGCACGGTCAGACTGAATAATGCAGTGAAATGTAATGGCAATTCTGTCTGAGTATCAGGCTAGCAATGCATTGAGTTGGGTATGTGCAGTCAGCTCACACTGCATACTCAAAAATTCTTGATAATTTAGTATACATACGGGCGTTTCTTGCATACATAATCCACATACTATGCAGCTGAAACACTACATACTCATTCTTACATACTTAGTATGAATAGTACATTAGTAATACTGTATGATGGACAGCATGACAGTTCCTCCAGTGAAGCCAAAACATCTCAATTGCCCCTGGTGGCTGGCTGTAGTATAGGACATAAAGTCGGCCCTCTCCATGTTGTCAAGTGGAACATGGGCCAAACTCTAAAAAAACTCCAAGTACATGTAACTTTTTTTTGTTTGTAGGTAGGTAGGTCGTTCTTGTGCTGATGTTACTTATAGATGAAAGATGTTTCTGTTTCCAGTTTTGCCCTGCAATTAATGTATATGGAGGTCTAGTCAATGTAACTTACTTGTAGAGCATAGGAGCAGCTGCTGAAGAAGCTGCTCAATATTTTGGACTTGCAGTATGGACAGTACAACATAAAAGTTATGAATATCACTTTAAAGGATAAAACTGGTGTAGTGTTTACTTATTGAAAACATGGCCTGTGAAAAGAGCAAAATCTGCAATGCTTTTCTGTTAATAACTATGGTCCATCTATCCACCGCCAGAAATATATATATTCCATATCATGTAACTATTTGAACTCCATGGTATTCAAAAATAAAATAAGTCACAGATTTGCAATTTTTCTTTGGTCTGCACAGCTTTTTTTTAAAACAATGTTTTTCAATATAACATACTGATGATTACAGTATGATTATACTGCGAGTGTCATGTTTTGAAAAAGTTAATGTTATAGATTGTTGCTTATGCCCATGCAGTATAATAGGAGGGGGCTTTCCAGTGTTACTGGATGGGCGGGGCAGGGAGCTATCTGGTTTCTGCTATTAGGGATTGTGACTGAAAACATGTCATTTGGGCCCAGGATTCAAAGTACTGAAATATTCCTATTTCTTTTTTTTTTCATATAAAAACAATATTTTGGAAGTAAAACACTATATTGAACAATTATATAAAGTAACTGCTGAATACCTTACATTTACAGAGATTGCCTTAGCTGTTTTAATGTGTAATGACTTAATATCCTTGTTTTTCTGTCAAATGAAACTTTTTAACAATATTTGTTCAGTTTACTAAAATGATTGTTTAATACCCTAAATGTACAGATACTATCTTTAAATATACCTATTATACATATTAATGTATTTTGAAGTACAGTGTTTAATTTTCCATTGTCCAATTCACTAAAATAACTAATACTGTAAATGTGCAGAAATTCCTATTTGATTAAAGGTACACATTTTGTTTATACATTGTGTCATTGTTTTTTTACTTGGGGAAACCACAATTATGCAGCAAATCAGTGTAGATGGACAAGACGGTTTCATGAAATGACCACTAAATACCCTTAATTTACAGGGATTGGCCTTAAATGTAGCTATTTTTGATGTATTTTTAATGTAATCTGCTTTTTTTCCACTGTCCAATGAACATTTCTAAATCTCGTAATTCTTTAAAATGACAGATTAATACTGTAAATGGGCAGACATTTATCGTTGGTTTAATGCATTTATGGCATTGTTATACATTATTTCATGTCATTGTACATAAAAGAACAATATTTAAACAGGAAATTACTCTAGATAGACGAGGCTATTCCATGAAAAAAATACTAAATACCCTTAATTTACAGGGATTGGCCTTAAATGTAGCTATTTTTGATGTATTTTTAATGTAATCTGCTTTTTTTCCACTGTCCAATGAACATTTTTAAATCTCGTAATTCTTTAAAATGACAGATTAATACTGTAAATGGGCAGACATTTATCGTTGGTTTAATGCATTTATGGCATTTTTATACATTATTTCTCAGTCATTGTACATGAAAGAACAATATTTAAACAGGAAATTACTCTAGATAGACGAGGCCATTCCATGAAAAAAATACAAAATACCCTTAATTTACAGGGACTGGCCTTAAATGTAGCTATTTTTGATGTATTTGTAATGTATTTAGCTTGTTTTTCCACTGTCTTATGGTTGTTTTTAAATATGCTAATTCTCTGAAATGACAGATTAATACTGTAAATTTGCAGACATTTATCTTTAGTTTTATGAACCTAGTTCGTTTTTATACGTTATAACTTTGTTATTGTACATGGAAAAAATAGTATTTTAACATGAAATTACTGTAGATGGACTTGGCTGTTTCCTAAAATAAATAATGTATACCGTGAAATTACAGAGATTAATCTGAAAGTTATCTGATTTTAATGGTTTTTTTACATAATATGTATGTTATTTTACAGTATAATGAGCATGTATCAACTATAATATACTATATTTTAATTAATTTTGACTGTAAAATCTACTTTGTATTTTTACAGTTATTGTATGTAGTTCTGTGATCCAGTTATTTACTGTAATTTTACGGTATCCGTTTGGAAACTTTGCTGCCAGTGCTTTTACCGTTTTTTTACAGTTTTTTTTTTTACAGTGTAGCATAATCATAATCACTTTGTTTTCGTTTGTCTCTCATGGTGGGAGATTTGAGGGAACAATAAAAACCCCACCACCCACCCAACAAACAAACCAACACACCAGCCTTTTGACAAGCAAACGAATAATGAACCCGGCTAAATAAGAAATACGGCGATAACAAGTGATCCCTGTTGTGCTGAGTTTGTCGGTTTGGGTTTTTCGCACTAAATCTTTTATCGGTTACAATATCCACAATGTGCTGCTGTGCTGCGGGAGAGCAGCACATCACCGCTCAGAGTGGAAATTCAAATGAGGAAGTTGAGTTCAGCGGGGTAATAAGCGTGATTAATTGGAGTCTGTGTTTCTCTCCAGCGTGCCGCCTTGGTACCTGCTTGTAGGGGATGGGGGGGGGGGTTCAACCAAGGAACATTAAATGTTGTTTCAATATTTTATTCGACAATGATTCAGTCAGTCAGTTAAGGGGAAGAAAAAAGGTTGCCGCTGTATATGCTGCAAGATTGGTGGTAGTGGCGTATGTAATGTTTACCAAGAGAGGCTATGTTTTATTGTTCATATTTGTCCGTACTAGTGTTCAACTGAATTATTGAGCGAGCGGTTATGACTCGGCGGTCATTACCGGCGTGGTTAATTTTGGTAAATGTTTTCATTGCGAGTGGCCAGGGTGTTAAGACTCCTAGCCGAAAGGTAATGGGTTCGCTCCCCAGTGTCCACAGCCTATGCATCCTTGAGCAAGATGCCTCACCTCTACTTGCTTCTTATCTGAAAACCACTGTAACTCAATTTCGATAAAAGATAAATGACTGAAATAGTGAATAGCAGAACCAACCGATATCTACAAAGATAACATATTAATGGAAAGAAAGAAAAAAAACAGTTCTGACGACGACCAACATAAAGTGAAGGACAGCATGTTTAATAGTAGATCTCGGCTACACGGCGCCATACAAAAAAAAAAAGAAATTGGAGGGAAATAAAACACAAAACAAACGTTAAGTCACTTTAGATATATACATTTATACACATGCTACTGCATAGGATTGTAAGTCATATGTGCGTGTGCGGTGGAGACCAGTCGGGAAAAACACAAACACACACACACACACACACACGCACACACAAAAAGGACAGGACAAAGAAATAGATCAGTTGTGGATCAAGAGTGATCTGACTTAGTGTTTACAACACAACATAACATACTCAACGGTTCAGTTTTAACCTTTTATAGCCATTTGCATAGGATTTAACAGGGCAAGCATCACACCCCTCAACCACCGCTTACGGCAGGAAACTGGTTTCTTTATAGCCCGAGTTAAAAGTAGTTTAATCATCATCCTGCAGACAAATAAAATGGGCCGTGTTACGCTGCCACAGAGAACCACATGTGGAGCCTCTGTCAGTCCGGGAGGGAAACAGTATTTCAATGAAAATACATTATCCTCCTTATCTACCTTCTTCAAACACCTTAAAGGTTGCACAGGGACAATTCTGCGGTCCGTGTATGTTTTTACATTTGTTTGTTTTTTTGAATAACGTCTTTCGCTTTGCTGTGAATTAGAGCCTACATTCATCATCCTATTGCAGACAAATCCTCACATTGTTTTGTGGTGGGCTAACAACACTGCCTGCTGCTGTTCACACACACACACACACACACGCGCACACACACACACACACACACACACACACACACACACGGGAGTAAGCAGCCATTGTGGAAGTCTCACTTTTTTCTTACTGCGAGCTTGCAGAACCACTGTTTTGGAGACGGAAAAGAATTAGCTTGGGCTGTCTTGCATTAATCATCCACTATATTGTGTAACGAAGGACACTTTCTCCGTTTGTATTATGATGTATTGATTTGGTTTGTGTTGAAATTAGTTTTGCGCCAGGACAACGCTCGGCAAATGTTTTTGTTTTTTGTTTGTTTTCCCACAGTATATTTTGAAAGAGACACATCCAACACGTTGTCCTGTGAAGACCGATGATCCGTCAGCATCTTTTTGCTGTTTTACCGCAATAATGTCCTCATTCATTCTGTCTCATTGAAAGATGTGCCCACTGTTTTTGTTTTATCATTTCAATAAATGATGGATATGCATTAATGTGCAGCATGCAACAGGGCGGACAACACATTTGTTAGTCAAATGAAAACCTTGCAGGATCCACTGTGAAAAAATAAAACATGGAAAACATTTTTGTATCCATTTAAATGTCATTTGCTTGTTTGTTATACAAAATAGAAAAGAGCTTTTTTTTCTCAATTTGTTTTATAGAGTGGACAAGCACAGTTCATTCAACGCTAATATGAGGACCGAAAAAACACATCAGTTGAGCTTCGTCGCTAAAGAGCTTTCTTTTTGTTGGGTAAAGTTAGACCGCGGGAAACAAAATATACTTCAATCATTCATCGCCTATGTACAATAACATACTATACACACCTAATCTACAACCGTCGTGCTCGTGTTCGCCATCCCGCCCCCCCCCCCCCCCCTCCCCCCCCCCACCCCATTTTCTCTACAGGTGACATTGTAACTACATTGTGAGACCCACAATCATATCAAAGCATATCAAATCTGCCATTCCTGAAACCAGGCAGCTGGACTTTATCTATCAATCTATCATGCATTCCTGGTTCCCTGGAAGGGAGAATATAAGGGAGTTGACAGTCCTCTAATGCTTCGGACTTGCGTTGCCTGCCAGACAAACTCAGGCCACCGCCAGGTTTGAGCCAAACAAGGGTACAGACCAAGCGGAGGAAAAGGAAGACAGATGTTTCGGTACATAATAATGTGCTATGTATTTGTGTGGGACTGCATGGCTGTGTGTGTTTAAGCAAACTCAAAGAATGCAGTTCTGGTCTGCGAAGCATCCGCACACGCAAACACACACACCCACAAGAGATATGTATGTATGTTTGTGTGTGTTTGTGTATATGTGAGTGTGTGTGTGTCTGTTTATGTGTGTTTGAATATTATAAAGAGCGGTAAGGTCACTGCTGTGCGTCTCCACACACACACATACACACACACACACACACACACATACACACACACACACACACGCAGACGCGCACGCAGGCAAAGCGTGGTTGGCAGAACGCACGCAGCAGCCCAGAGAAAGCGGCAGGCCAGGAAACAATCTGTGTAAATGAGTGTGCGTGGGGGTAACTTGTGCAAACACGCACACTTGATGATGCAGGAAAACAAGCCCCCACCCACAGGCTAAGGCTAAGTCATTGTTATCCTGTTTGCTGCACACGAAGTCCCATCCGTCTTCTCTCCTCCAATCCCACGCCAATCCTTCGATCCTCCCATCCCTATTGGCTTGCGGCACGTAGCTATGATGCATGAGTGTGTCTGTGTGTGTGTGTGTGTGTGTGTGCGTGCGTGCGAGTGTCTGTGTGTGTGCGTGCGTGCGTGCGCGTGCGTGCTTGTGTGAGATCAGAAGGAGGTCCACTGTAGTCCCAGTATAGCGAGGGGGAGAAGCAGGGCGAGGCTCCACGGTCCGCCCGAGCTGGAAGGCGGCGCGGAGGCCGCCCCCCTCACCCGGACCACGGGGGGCTTGGGGGGGCTCTCCTGGGTCACCCCCGCGCCCGCAGGCTGCTTCACTGTAGGCCTCCCCGCGTTGGACACCTCCGGGTGGGCTGCAAGAGACATGGGAGAGAGGGAGACGGTGAGATAGAGACCCAGAGAGAGAGAGAGAGAGAAACAGAGACAGACAGAGAGACGGTCCATGAGAGAGAGAGAGAGAGAGAGAGAGAGAGAGAGAGAGAACGAGAACGAGAGAGACAGAGACAGACAGAGAGATGGTCCATGAGAGAGAGAGAGAGAGAGAGAGAGAGAGAGAGACAGGAACAGAGACAGACAGAGAGACGGTCCATGAGAGAGAGAGAGAGACAGAGACACAGACAGAGACAGACAGAGAGAGACAGACAGAGACAGACAGAGAGACGGTCCCTGAGAGAGAGAGAGCAAGTATGACATACCGCAGCCAGTGATGCTGGGAATGCTTTACAAGTAAAAAGCTCTCAGCATCGCATACTCCCGAATCACATTATCTAAATACATTCCACTCAATACAACACCGTTCAAAGTTAAACATAAGGTCCTAATGGTCCTAAAACGCAACAATTACATCTCCGCCGCGGCATGTAATGAAATAATGAAATCCTCCAGTAAAGCGTAGATAACGCAGCTGTGTGCTTTCCTGTTGACAAGCACCAGCTGCATCGTCACCTTTGGCTGGTAAACCCCCAGCTTTCTTTACAAACGCACAAAAACACGAAGCAAAATTTTTTTTTAAAAAACCACAAAAAAAACCCTGAGTCTTCGTGGAGTAACTTGTTATTGTCTGCCGGAGCCTTTATAGAAATGCGCTGCATGTTAAGTGCCATGCTGTCTTCTCACTGGACCGGGGCACCCACTCACTCTCACATTCTGCTTTATCACACTGCTTCCCACACCGAGTCTGAGCTGCCACACACACACACACACACACACACACACACACGCACTCCTATTCAGCCCCAGGAAACAGCAAGTAAACTAAAAATACATACGCTCTAAAACTTTTATATATGTTTTTATATTAAGTATATATATACGCACGTACACCAGCTGGCACAAATAAGAGGCCTCTCCGACACAAGGCACAGGGTGTTGTTGTTGTTGTTGTTGGGAGAATATATCCATTTATCGGAGACGGCAAGATGGTGCAAGTCGAGCAGATGTAACGCTCTCCTGAGTGCGTGTAATGATAGCTGGTTTATCCTGGGTGCCTTGATTGCTCGCCCGCCCCCGAGAGTTAAGGATGCATTGGATAAACGCGCGCACGCACACACACACGCGCGCGCGTGCATGCACGGACACGGGTGGCATGATGAAGAGCTGACTGGCTGTCTAATCCCCAGGGGCACGTGATGGACAGTCTTCCCCAGCCAATCAGAGATAAATCAGCCCGATGGGTGGGGAGGGGGCCAAACGAAAGGCCCGCCAGACACTTCGTAGACACCAGTCATGCAAACGCACTCGCACAAACACACGCCTACACACACACACACACACAAATGCACACTCGTGCATGCACACACACACACACACACACACACACAATAGGTGCTGCTGACATCAGTGAAATCTCAGCCCTCTGAAAGGCATCTCTCATCCCTTGCCCTGCTGTGGCTCTCTTCCGCCTTCCTCCAACAACTTCATGCTGCGTTTCCTATCCTCACATACACTCCATCTCTCAACCCTTTCCCCTGCCTCTCTGCTCTCCTCCTCCTCTCTATTTCCCCCCCCCCCCCCCCCCCAACAACGTTATCCCCCATTCCCCCGTCCTCACGCTCACTCTTGGCCCACTTCCCTCCCTCCTTGTAGTCCTCATTAGTCTGGTCTCCTACGGGTGTTTGCCAGTCTTGCGATACATGCGTTGCTATGTGCCGGTGTTTCAAAAACCTGAAAAAAAACCTCCCACCTCTCCTCTGCCCCTTCCCTCCCCTCCAGAGAGAAGGAGAGCACAGGCAAGGAGATAAGTCTCCTTGTCTCTCCTCTCTTCTCCGCTCCTCGTCTCCTCTCAGACAGAGAGTGAGAGTACAAGAGAGATACAGAGAAACAGAGAGCGAGAGCGAGGGAGAGAACGAGACGTTGAAGTGAGAGATTACAGCGCAGCAGGTGTACAACACAAAAGCATGCATCCTCTTGTTCCCAATCAACACACCTGATTTTCCACTAACCTACTTCACTATTGCCGTGTAATATAATCATGTCATGGCTTTGCACATTGCTTCTCATGCTCAGACGCCAATGCGTCTGAGTGAACACAAACAGGCTCAAAGGCGACAGGACAGGGACGAGGAAGAGGACAGGACAGGTGAGAGTGGAGCAGGAGGAGGAGGAGAGGGACAGAGAGAGCGAGAAAGAGAGAGAGAGAGATTTTTTTGATTTTTAACACACGTTTATTTGCCGCTAATATACAGCTTCACTTTTTGTTTTGCTCATTCAGTAGATAAAAAACCATAACTATACATATACATACACATACATATATAAACATTAATACTTAAATACACACAAGCACACAAACATAACTTACATACAAACCCACATATATACAAACACAAACCCATCACAACCTCAGCACATTCCCAAACAACAAGTCATCATCTTCCACCTGACACAGGACATCTTGGTAACACCACATGTTTTTAAAAGAACCTAAGTCTCCTGACATCTTATAAAAGCTAAAATCTAGCCTGATTCTGGCCCTGATCAGCTCCACACACACATGAACAGGAGAGATGGTCTCCCCCCCATCCACCCTCCTCTTTCTGCTGACATATACTGCCATCTTGGCCTGACCCAACACGAAGTTCAGGAGCTGACTCTTCTCCTTCTTCTGGCGAGTATATTTAAAACCACAGATAAAAACCTCTTTGGTAAAAACCTCAGTGAAAACTGTGAATACACTCTGCAGAAAACAAAAAAGTGCAGACAGTCGATGACACCCAGTGAAACAATGAAACACCGTCTCCCTCTCTGTGCAAAACGGACATCTGTCCTCCACCTCCACATTCACCACACAAATAAAAGCATTGACTGCTACAGCCCCGTGGAGGATCCTCCACTGTAAGTCTCCATGTCTTTTTGTAAGTGGTTGTTTGTACAGGGACCTCCAGGCCGGTCCCGACCCCCTCAGGTCAAAGTGACTCCTCCATGGAGTGTCAATGCGCCCGTTCAGCTTGTCCCTGTTCAAAGTTTTTACCATCAGGTGGTAAAAAGCCTTTCCTGAGGCCTCCTGCAGAGAAGCCTGGGGACACCGGTCCAGGTGAAGACCTGCACAATCTTTCAGGTCCACCGTCAGCTCGATGAGGGGGAAGGAATCCTGCGTGTTGGCTGTGGTTTCACCTGAGGAGAAGGTGTCCAACATCTGGAGCTCATGTCTGCTCAGTCTCTTCTTCCAGTGGTCCAAGAGTTTTTTGGCGACTCTACTCGACCTCAATCCCAGCTTCGATGCCAGACCGACAGAGCCCTGCAGCTGAGGCCCAGCCACCTCCACCACCTGGGCCAGAGTAGTGACCCCCGCAACCTGGAACTGCAAAGACAGAGAGGGGCCCACCCATCCTGGACAGTCCAGGATTGTCCCATGGAGAACCGGTTCCTGCAGCAACCAGTGTAAAGATACTGCCTGCATTTGTCTCTTCTTTTTAACCAGGCTCCAAACAGTAAAAACACTTTTATAAAAACTAGGAAGAGATGACTTGTTGAGCAAAGTGCTTTTCATTAAAAATAAATTAAAATCTAAACCCAGGCTGTTAAAAACGCTTCAGAATGCAGCAGGCTAAAGCTCTCCACACAGTGTCCTCTGGTCCATACAACAATCTCTGGATAAAACGTAAGCGGAAAGCAGCGCCCCTGCTTGCCAGATGGACCAGGCCATGCCCCCCCTCTTCCTTTGGAAGGAAAAGGACACTCTGTGGGACCCAATGCATCTTGTCCCAAATAAAATCAACTAAAAGCCTTTGTACCTGAGAGAGAAGACAGGCTGGAGGGTCCATGCAAGCCAACCTGTGCCACAAAGAGGACGAGACCAGGTTGTTGGCGATCAGGACCCTGCCTCTATACGACATTTTTGGGAGGAGCCACCTCCACTTGTTAAGCCTGCCTTTCACCATTTCAAGAACATTCTCCCAGTTTTTTTTTGTGTTGTTCTCGTCCCCCAAGAAGACCCCCAAGTACCTCAGCCCACCTCTTTTCCAAGTGAGCTCGGCAGGCAGGGTAAGTTGACCCCCCAGCCTCTCTCCCACCATCACAGCCTCACTTTTTCCCCAGTTGACCTTGGCAGAGGATATAAAACCAAATGAGTCAACCGTGTCAATCAAAACATCAATGTCCTTCTGTGAATTTACAAGCACCACAAGATCATCGGCATAGGCAGATATTTTAAAAGACACAGGACAACTGGGGACATACACACCTGATAGTTTCTGTCGTAGTTTATGCAGCAGAGGCTCGATGGTTAAAACGTACAACATACCTGAGAGAGAGCAGCCCTGCCTCACCCCCCTCTCAATGTTAAAAGGTGCACTGAGCCCGCCATTAATTTTCAGCACACTCACAACGCCACAGTAGAGAGCCCTGATCTTGGCAATGAACCCAGGGTTGAAACCAAACCCGGCTAAAGTCTGCCAAAGGTATTGATGTTCAACCCGGTCAAATGCCTTTTCCTGGTCTATTGAAATAAGACCAGTATCCAAACCCAATTCACTGGAAACTGCCAGAACATCACGAATAAAAGTGACATTGTCACTTATTAGCCTGCTAGGAACACAATAGGTCTGGTCAGGGTGGATGATGGATGCCATCACCTCTCTCAACCTGAGGGCCAGAGCTTTGGAGAGGATTTTATAATCCGTGCACAGCAACGACACTGGCCTCCAGTTCTTAATCAGCTGCAGGTCTCCCTTCTTAGGTATCAAGGTAATGACGGCCCTCCTGCAGCTCAACGGGAGCTGTCCTCTCTGGAGACCAACTGACATCACCTCCAGCAAATCTCCTCCTATGATGGACCAAAAGGACTTGTAGAAATCAACAGGAAGACCGTCTATACCTGGTGCTTTGCCACTCTGCAAACTCATCATCGCCTTATACAGCTCCTCCAGAGTTAAGACTGCCCCCAGCTCCGAGTTTGCCTCTGAATTCACCTGAGGGAGACCCGCAAAGAAGCTGCTGTGCACATCTGGATTATTTGACCATTCACTCTTAAATAGGTTTTTATAGAAACCGACCGCAAGCTTTCTGATCTCAAATGAATCCGAGACCTCAGAGCCGCCGTCCGTACGTAAACAATGAATGATCTTCCTCTGCCCATTTTTCTGCTCCAGCCCAAAGAAGAATCGAGATGGGGCATCCATCTGAGCCACACTTAAAAACCTGGACCTGACCAGAGCCCCTTGTGCTGACACACCTAGCAGGTTAGCTATGGCTGCCTTTTTGTGTTTGAGGGAGTCTAAATGCCCTCGATTTCCAGAGGACTCTGCTAAGGACTGCAGTTCTTCCGCCTCAAACTCCAGATTTTTCAAAGATCGGGTTAATTCTCTTGTGACATTGTGAGTGAACTGCTGGCATAATTGCTGTATTTGGGCTTTTCCAAAGTCCCACCACTGCTGAGTGCTGGAAAAGGCAGGCCTGCTCTCTCTATGGCTCTCCCAGAAATACTTAAAAGCAGTTCTAAAAGCTTGGTTGTCTAAAAGAGCAGTGTTAAAATGCCAATAGGCGCTCTTTAAACGAATATTTTTAATAAAAACAGAGCAGGAGACCAAAGAATGATCGCTAAAACCCACAGGCTGAATGTAACACCTTTTAAAAATATTTAAATGATGTGTAAAACAATAGAGGCGGTCCAGCCGAGCTAATGATAAAAAATTGTCTTTTGAGTGACTCCAGGTGTATTGTCTCTGATTACTGTTAAAAACCCTCCACACATCAGACAGCTGGTGTGTTTGTATAATCTGTGAGATCCTGCTGGAAGAAGCAGGATGGGGCTCTGAATGATTCCTGTCTAAAAGAGGTGTCTCTGTACAGTTAAAATCACCTCCTAAAAACATAAAATCATTATCGGTGCAATTTTTAACAGTATCATTTAAAATGTTTAAAAATGCCATCCTCTCCAACGCATTTGTTGGGGCATAGACATTTAAAAACACAAGCTTAATATTTTCAAAAATCGCTTTCACTTTCAGTAAAACACCTGGAATTATTTCCTCAGTAACAAAAGAAACAGGTAAAAAACTTCTTGAAAATAAAATCCCCACCCCTCCACTGCAGCTGGACTTGTGGCTTAAAATCACCTCCCCATTAAAAGCCTGCCTCCATTCACACTCATTATCTGCAGTGCTGTGGGTCTCTTGTACAAACATGACATCAATTCTTTTTATCTCCATGAGTTTGAACAGAGCAGCTCTTTTAAAAACAGCTCTAGCTCCATTCAGATTTAAAATGCTCAAATTAAAATCACACATGGATAAAAAAGAAAAAAAGATGCACCAAGTCAGAATAAACGAATAGCAGATTTTAAAACTCATCATCTTGACTGTTTATCTGGCCTTTAACTTTGACAATGTATTTCTTTAACCTATATACCTCCTGGTCAGACAGAACATCGTCTACCACCCCAGACTTCTTGGTGAGAAGCTTAGCTGATCTTAAAAAAAGTTTTAGATCAGGGAAATGCTCCTCCACTGTAACGAGCCTCAGCCCTTTGGTCTGCTCTAAGAACCTCTTTATGTCCATTCCAGTGTAGAAACTCTGTGACTCCTGTGACAGGACAAAGTCACTGTCGTCATTCTGACTGAGCTTCACTCCTCTCTTGCTCATTTTACTGTTGCTGCTCCCTGACCTGGTACTTTTCCTTTTCTGAGATACTTTTAAGTCCTCATCGCTGAACATCTCTTCATCCAACACAGTGTCAATCTGTGCTGTCACGTGATCGTTATTTGCCTTGCCACACTCAGCCCCAACACCTCGCTCCTCACCTGTCTCAGTCTCTGCCGTCACAATACAAATGAGGGGAGGTTCTCCCGGGTCTCCTGCCTCCAGGCTTACAGCCTCCCTCTCCTCACCTGCTTCACACTGATCTCCAGCGACCTCAACTCTTTCACACAGCTCACTTGTTGCTTTGCTTACCTCACCCAACTCACCTACAGCCTCACCTACCACCCTCACCTCACCTGATTCGCCTCCCTCTTCTAGTTCACCTGCTACGTTATTTTCCTCACCCACTTCACCAGCAACCTCACCTGTTTCTTTCCCCTCACCTGCTTCACCCACATCTTTGACTACTTCACCTGCCACTTTACCTGAGGTATCACCTGTCACCTCACCCTTACCTGTCACCTCGCCTGTTTCACCTCCCACCTCCTCCCTCTCACCACTCACCTCAGTGCCCTCCCCAGCCTGGCTCTGCATCTCCTCAGCCTGCTTTTTTCCTATATCTCCTACATCCCTTTTTTCCCCCGCGGCACCGGCCCCCCCACCGGCGACTGCGGCCGCACGCCGCACCGCCGGAACGGGTCGGCTTACGGCAGCGACAGCGTCGGCCGCCGCCCCCCGCCGCCCCACAGGTGTGGGCGCTGCGGCGGCGGCCCCGCGGCCAGGACAGGCTTTAATCAAATGTCCCTCTTCGCCACATCCAAAACACTTAACAGAAGACGATGATGCAAAAAGAATATAATCAAACTCATCCACTCGGACACGGAAACGATAATCGAACTCTTCGTTCTTGTTGTTTAAAATCATAAAAAGTTGTCTGCGATGAGACACTACGTGTCTCAACAGGGGAGACTTGCAGCCCGACAACACTTTCCTTAACGGTGAAATCACTTTTCCGTGTCTGGACAGTTCTTTAATTAAAAAATCATCGCTGATAAATGGGGGTACATTCGATAAGGTGATCTTTGTGGCCGGCTGCGCCAGCGGCAGCACCGGCTCAAACATCGCATTCACGGTGATGCCCGTCTCCACCAACCTGTTCACCTGCTCTATTTTGTCCAGGAACAGGACCACCGCACTATTCATACGGGCAGCGGACTTCACAGAGCCGTGCCCGATGATTTCTCCTACAGCCAGTGCCACTTCCTCCACACTGCACGGAGAGCCGGCTCCAACTCTAATGCCGTGCTTCCGTGTCAGCCCGGAGAAACCGCTGCTGGACGCCATACCGGCGTCTCAGACCCCGCCGCTCCTCAGAGCGTGGCTGGCAAACACGTAACAAACAACCAAACAAAACACCAAACTAACCCGAAAACCCACCAATACAGCACTAAACTAAAACAACTACATTCACCAACACAAAAAAGAATACAAACAAAAGAATAAGAATAGAAAAAGCTCACTTTCATTCAGCTGCTCGTTCACTCACCAAACACTCGCTCACGCATGCGTAGAGAGAGAGAGAGAGAGAGAGAGAGAGACACAGAGACACAGAGAGAGCGAGAGAGAAACAGAAAAAAAAACGGAGATATGGAGAAAAGGGAGCGAGATATAAAAAACACGGAGAGGGGGAGAACAGAGCGGAAGAGAAACGGGTGATAGAAAGAAAGAGTGAGAGAGAGAGAGAGAGAGAGAGAGAGAGAGAAAGAGAGAGAGAGAGAGAGAGAGAGCGCGAGGGGAAACAAATGGCGAGGAGAGAGAAAACCAGAGAGGGAAAAAATCGAGGGAGAAAAGCCTCTCAGGAGAAAACCAGCAATCAGTGGAAGGGCCCTGACACACTGTGTTAAAGCCTAATGACAAACCCTGTGTTTAAGCCGTCACTTTCACATTCAAGGGCCATCTTTGATTCAATAACCCACACAACCCTTGTGTGGCTTATTATATATAGTGTGTGTGTGGGTGTGTGTGTGTGTGTGTGTGTGTACTCTTGTGTGTACTCATGCATGTGCGTGCGTGCGTGCGTGTGCGTGTGTGTGTGTGTGTGTGTGTGTGTGTGTGTGTGTATGAACCACATATGTGTGTATATGTGTGAAACTCAAGCTTATTCTTTTTCATGCAGGTGATGTTTGCCACCTTGTTAAACACACAAGAACAGCCTTCACAGAGCTTTCAGCTCCTCACCGCATCTCTTTCTACACAACCCCAAGGACAGAGGGTATTTGCTCTTGATCAAAATGGCGTGTGTGTGTGTGTGTGTGTGTGTGTGTGTCGGTGTCGGTGTGTTTGTGTTTTTGTACATGTATGTGTATACAGAATGAGTAAAATAATGATGAATGAATAACTAATGTATGTGTGTACGTGTTTTTGTGTTTGTGCGCGTGTGTGTGTGTGTGTGTGTGTGTGTGTGTGTGCGTGTGTGCGCGTGTGTACATGTGCGTGCCGTGCATGCATGTGTGGGCGCGCGAGTAAACAGAGTAAGGCAGAGATCTCAAGAGAGAAAAGCGTTTTTTCGCTCATTGTTCTCCTTCTTGACAAACAATAGACAAAGGCATCATTCAGCCCCAATCAAACTGCCGTCATTGTTTCAACGAGAAAAGGGCTGCATCTCATTACGACAATGCTGGAAAACACTTGATTTCACCGGCCGCTAAAGACTGATGCCATTCATTAGAACACTAATGGCATTCTGCTAATGCTAGGCCATCACTCTCCTGTGGACTCATTCGGAGAACCCTACCTTTTTCCAAGGACTGCAAGGTCAAGCGACCTCTGCCACTTAGTCATCTTTGTCATTAAAAAACACAATGTGTGTGTGTGTGGGGCGGGCGGGGAACAACAACTATTATCCGAATTAAAATGAACATAGCTGAGCCGGTGAACAGGTTAACTGAACCTCTCTACGGCAAAGAACAACAACTTTCTTAGACTTTTTGAGCATGAAATGCTACCCCGCGGTTGTTTCGATTTTTCCGTCCACATATTTCACATCTGTACTAACCGTGACGAGCTCAGTTAGCAGTTCAGCAGTCTGGGAGCATTCGATCATGAAAAACAAAAAAGTGTTGAAATGGTTGCACAATAGCAACACTTCGTCCATAAAGTAAACAAGACTCGCGGCCTGCGTCCCGAGACGCGCGTGCAACGTCTTCAGACGGAGGCCGCTGCACATATACAGCACCGCCAAATGAGCAGAGACAGCACAGGGACCCTATAATGGGACATATGGAGGCGGCGGTAGCGGCTAAGCTAGGGCCTTGATTGGCTCACAGTTAAAGTCAACTAATGAGGAGGAGACGAGGATGAGGAAGGAACAGCAGGAGGAGGATGGAGCATGAGGAGGAGCGGCGGGGGGGAGGGGGGTGGGATGAGGAAGAGGAGGTGGAGGAGGAGGAGGAACAGGATGAGGAAGAGGAGGAGGTGGAGGAGGAAGGCCAAGCGGGACTGGAGTGACACAAGGAGTGCAGGGCCGGTGTCCTCGTGAAGCATACAAGAGGAAACAGTAAGCGAGGACTTTTTTTCTGTCCAGGGTGTATGTAGGCTGAAGGATGCAGGATTAATGCGTACTCAGTCACGGCAATGGATGTGCTCTAATTTTACCCCAGAATAACTTACGACTTTAGTCATTTTTCTCTGTGACTGAAGCATCACTACTACTACTGCAATTTATACCACTGCTTCTAACGCTAGCTCTTCTCTCACTCCTACGACGTTACCCACCAATACTACTACTTTTACTAACTAACACTACTATGACTCATTTAAATACAGGTGACTGCTTCTACTACCACTGCTACTAGTTGTCCGACATCTACTACTTCAACTACCGCTGCGAGTACAGTTTCTGCTAATTTCTGCTACTGCTACTCCCAGTACTACTACTAATACTAATCACTATATTTTTAGCAAACTTTCCAATACAGGTAACTAGCGCGACACCCCTACTCCTGCTTTTTCAACTCAAAAGTTGGCTAACTACGACTAAAATAGTAAATGTGAATTCCTTGCTACATATGAAAGAGTACCAAAGGAATTCCCATTGGTGAAATCTCAACATTTTCTCAAACCACGCACTGTCACGGCCGCACGGTCTGTGACGATGACAAGTGGACGGGCACGAGCGGAAAAAAATTAAAAAAAAGATGCGAAAAAAGGCAACAAGGTAAACAAATGAATCAGAGACATGAAGGTCGCGACAGCTCGCCATAGATGTCACAGACAAGACAGGGTTTTGGATAAACCTGGGCTAGACGGGGCATGAAATGAAATACGAAGTGGGGTGTAATATCAATTTTATGGCGGGAGTCTCCAGTCTATCAAGGTTTAAGGCGTACCAGTCGGGCTCTCGTGACAGCCTGCAGCCTGCCGGAATGAGACAAATCACCACACAGTCGGACACACAAATCCCATTATCTGCCTCGTATTGTGCGGTTTGTGGGTTACACACACACCTACTCAGAAAGGTAGGTATGTGACCACACAAACAGACTTACAAAATCTTTTTTTTTTAAGGGGGGGGGGGGGGGGGGGGGGGGGGGGGGGGGTAAAACAATTGATGAATCGATTGTTAGGCACGCCGCTAACAAGCCGAGAAGGGCTCCCTATTCCTGTGTATGGTGCACATATTAGATCAGATCCCGTACTTCAGGCAATGCGGCTTTACGAGATCTAATGCTGAGGTCTGACCATGCCCTAATATGGACATCGTACCTGTGGTTACATCACTGGCACGGGGGACTGACTCACCACCGAGAACGCAGCCAGGGTGCTGCTACTAGAAGCAGATGGACGGACAATGATTGGTTGGAATAGACAGCCTGCCCAGTACCCCGGCCAATCAGAACAGCAGCTGTCTGCTAACAAGTCTGGTGGCCACAGCACCGAACTGGGCTTAGACATGCGGGGGTGGAGGGTGGAGAAGGGGTGGTGGTGGTGGTGCTGGTGGTGGTGGTGGTGAGGGGGGGGGGGGGGGGGGGGGGGGAGTCTTTTGGAAAACCTCTCTCTCTCTCTCTCTCTCTCTCTCTCCCTCTTTTTCACACTCCCCCTCGCTCTCCCTCTGTTTGGCAGCACCGAGCCACTGCTACCAAAGAGATTAATTTAAATCCTCAAACCTGTGCGATGCAAAGGAGCTTTCTGCCCTGAAACAACACTCCCTCTGCCCACCGCTGATAAGATTTAGACTCCCTCTTCTCCTCCGAGCACTGTGCGATACATGGGCAAGAAGAGGGAGAGGCAGTAGTGCACACGCATCTGCAATAGCAAACACACACACGCACACGCGCACGCACACGCACACACACACACAGACACACACACTCCCTCTCTGATACACACTGTGTGAGTGGTGTTTGTTACTCGCACAGTGAGAAAAGGGCTGAGCGATTACTAAAACCCTGTGACTTGACCCCAGCCAGGCAGGTCAAGGTTTTGTTGTGTTTGTGTGCCTGCGCATTTTTGGGGCGTTTGCGTGTCTGTGTCTGTGCGGGTGTGTTTGTGTCTATGTGCCCGTGTGTTTTGTGTCAGTGTGTGTTGTGTTTGTGTGTATTTGTGTGGGTGTGTATTGTTCAGTCTGCTGGACGGTAGCTCCAGGCTAGTAATCTAGTGTGGGAGAGAAACGACTACAACTAACTAAACGGGCTGCAACTAACTATTATTTTTCAGTCGATTAATCGACTGATCATTTTTTCCATTAGTCGATTAGTCATTGTCTCGAAAAAGGAATACAAAATAGCAAATGCCATCAGTTTTTAACAATTTAATGCAGTCCAAAGTGATGTCTTAAAGTTGCTTGCTTTATCTGACAAGCAGCCAAGAAAAACTAAAGTATTCATTTTATAATGATCCACAAACCAAACATTTGAATTTCTGCAGCACCAAGCAGCAAATGTTTGGTATTTGTACTTGAAAAATGACCTTAACAATTAATCAGATGTACAAATTTCATTCGATTGACAAATCTATGAAGCGACTGAACAGGCTGGCATGCAATCCCCCTGCTCTCAACGGCGTGGCACAAACACACTGTTTACTATGCAATTATATCTAGTTTTTTTTATATCCTATTCTATTCTAAGATGCAATTACTGCTCATGTAAACTACTCAGCTGTACCGTCGCATCCAGGGACTTTAAGCCCCTCATGAAGCCCACAGCAGATATATAAGACTTTTGCCGCATTCGATGGAGCTACGTGTATGTATACACCTGTGGCAGTGTGGAGCTGAGTGGCTTTACACACGGCTGCACATTGCCAGCAGATTGATTTGTGGCACACGGAGAGCAAAGTGCGGTGGAGACGGGTGCAGCCAGAAACCCTCTTTCTTCTGCTTCTGTTTTAGTTTCGCTGCTCTGCCTTGACCTCCGTCGTCTTCATGGACTTGAGGTGTGTGTGTGTGTGGGGTGGGGGGGGCGGGCGGTTGGGTTCTGAGTTTTTTGGGGTTGGGGGGGTGCGGGGCAGGGCGGGGGGTGCCATGTTTAAATTGTAAAGTGGATGACAGGCCAGGATTTTGACAAGGCCACTGGAGCTGCTCTCGCTCCATCGCTTGATTAACAGGGATGACCTCTGACCCACCATCAGCCCCCCCCCCCCCCCCCCCCCCCGACGCTCATTTTTTCAGAATGTATGCACACGCACACACACAAACACACACACACACACACACACACACACACAATTGTCCACACAAAAATGCCAGCCCACTCTCAAACTGAGCCAAAGTGCTGAAAATGTGATTACTTTCTTTGAACCCCCCTCTCTTCTGCCTCTCAAAGGAAGTGTTGATTGGCAGATCAATGCTTATTTGCCATAAAAGGAAGATCTTTATGTGATAGCCAATGCGGCTTTGAAGCACAGATACCGCCGACGCCAACAGTGCATGGACTCCCTTCAAACGCTTTTGTTGATAAGTCCGTCGTTGACGGAAATGGAGCACTTTATTTTGATTGATCCTGCCGAGTAGGAGTGGGTCGCCATCGCTGTAGCTGCGTGGCGTATCCGTTCCCTGCTATTGGCGCTGGCAAGAGCTGACGCAGAAAAGACCTTTCGAATTCACAAGATCTTTATTATCCCTTACGGGTAATTCTTTTTTGCAGCGAGCACACGTAAAGCGACCGGTGTCCCGGCTGCTCCTTGCCGGGTGCTGTGAATGCACCTACTGTAACAACCGGTCTCAGGGAAAGGTACAATCGCTTGCTTCAAAGGAGACGTAATGATGTTGCTCATCAGAAGAACGATCATCACCGCCGAGAATAACAAACAACCATAAGTCATGGCGCAAATAAGATGTTTTGACATGTTGGTAAAAGGGCCAGCATTACTAAAGGGGGACAGCGATATCACTCTCTCTTAGGCAGGGCCTTGGGGGAAACAAAGCTGGAGGAAAGACGGATGTTGCTGGATGGTCCATGGATCAGACCCACAATGACGGTATGTGTGTGTGTTTTGTTTCAGTTCTTTCCAGGGCTGAATAATACAGAGTCTCTCTCTCTCTCTCTCTCTCTCTCTCACTCTCTCTCTCTCTCAAGATCCCATTCATTTATGTGCTTTCACTTTCCTAAACACTCACAAAGCCTGTCTTTATCTTTCTTCAAAATAAACTTTTTTTTCCCCTTCTTCCTCCAAAGAGAACATTGAGAAAAGAAAAGAGAGGTAAAGAGAGAGAGAGAGAGAGAGAGAGAGAGAGAGAGAGAGAGAGAGAGAGAGAGAGAGAGAGAGAGAGAGAGAGAGAGAGAGAGGGAGAGGGGGCAGAAAGTAAGAGTGAGAGAGTGAGGGTGGATGGGGGGGCAGTTTGGGCAGTTCATTACTGGCCATCTATCTCCTGGCTGTTTTTGTCAATAGTCCACCGTTTAGGTGGCTGCATGCCAGCCAGGGGCTCCTTAGCCCTTCAAAACTAATCTCTCTATTCTTCATTCCGAGAACCACACTGAGAGAACACACACACACACACACACACACACACACACAAACATACACATTGTCTCACATAGACACACACTCACATACACACAACCCCCCCCCCCACACACACACACACACACACCCTCACACAAACACACACATTCCCTTACACACACACACACACACACACACACGACATGGAAGGATGGCCCTCTGGTTCACAAGCAACCTGTGCAGGGAATTGAGGTGCCAGCGCAGGGTCTCCTGCGGGCCCCTGCAGGGGCAAAGCGGGCCCAGAGCACACAGAAGGGGCACCGAGTGGGGCACATTGTACTACTATACTGACATCCCAGCATGGCAACCATAGAGCGGGGACGCACTGACTGGAATTTTCCCAATACCCCTCTTGGCTTGCAGAGAGCCATAGAGCTGCCCGGCAGCACAAGGATTTACACTCTTACATGTGTGTGTGTGTGCGTGCGCACGCGCACACGCACGTGCACGTACAAGGGTGTCACACACCCTGGGAGGATGGTGACCTCTACCAGTCGATGTGACACAGGCTCAAGATATAGGAGATTCCTGAGACCCATGCAATCTCTGTGGGAACTGGACAATACCACACACACAGACACGGACACACACACATACACACACACGGACACACACACATACACACACACACATGCACACACACACACACACAGAAGGGTGTCTCTTCAAAACAATTTGTTAGCTTAATCACAAAAATGCAAATAAATGGATGAACCACATGATACAGCTTTCTTTCATACACGCACGAAAGGGTGCACACACTCTCTCTTTCTACTCATCCCTCACTCTTCCCCTGTCCCTCTACATGTGGTACACCGATCCATCAACACGTGGACAGGAAGTAGGAAGCATGGACAGAGACTCTGTAGGGTGTCCCTGCGAATGTGTTTTCGAGCTGAAATATATTCGACCTGCAAGCTCCCACTTCCCCATGCGCACTCCTGCAATACTTAGGCGCAGCAATCAATTTCGCATTGGCTCATCGATACAGAGATCCTGCCATGTACGATTTCATGCCCCTTTTCCTTCACTCTCACACACAGCGCTCTTCTGAATCGTCTGCTCTCGTCTCCTCTATACCGTTGAACATAGTCTATAGGATTTGTACATCGGCAACGTCACATCACAATGACCGCCGCAATTTTGGGAGCATAGGAGTATTGGATTGCTAGTTATTATGTTGGTAGTCGTGTTTTTTTGGTCATTGTTTAGTAATTACACATGAAATGATTTGTCATTATGGGGAGACTGTATATAGAGTGTATATTTACGTTGATTTAGGATATTACAGTACTACTACTCTCTTGAGTCCTCTCAATATGGCCGAGTATCGCCAACAAAGCAAATCCCATGATGCATTCTGATGTACAAGTCCTATGGTTGTGTAAATGTTGGCACTGGTACCATGGCTCGTTCCGCAACAGTAAATGCTGTATTGACATGTTGACTCAGAGGATCTGCTGCTGTGGGAGTCCAGTTGGTTTGTTCAACTTTTATTCACCTGCCAAAGGCGTAAATGGGTTTTTAGTATAACCGGGATGCACGGCAATGGACTTTATGGACTTGGCCGTTCATTTGAAAATGCTCTTTGAAGTAATTCGACTTGATGCATTTTACCTTATTGCACTATTCCTATTCCACAACTGCATAATATATAAATGCACTGTGTAAACCTGCTTTCTTTTACTGTTTGAACTGCATACACTGTCTATAAAGCACTTTGTAACTATGTTTTGAAAGGTGATATATACATAAGTTATTATTATTATTGTTATTATTATTGTTATTATTGTTATTATTAATCCAATTCAAACTGATCTGACTTCAACTTGCTATTTCATAATTAAAGGTGGAATAAAAAAATACATTTTATATCATTTACCATTTTTATATCATCGTGAGATTACTTCGGTGTGGCTTGGAAATGAATGTTGTATCATGACATGTGTAATATACGTGATGCTATCCATTCCATTTTGAACGAATATTAATGAGATGCCTGTTAGAAATGTCAGTAAATTGTTGAATTAGTGTGAGGTTAGCCTCCTTGGGGCTTAGGGTTTGCCACTATTCAAGACTAGGCTTTAATTGCCACATCAATTATGGATAAGGAAGAAGAGCACTCATTGCTGCTCAATACGAGAGGTCTAATAATGAAGTGACTAATTTTCCGTGAGACACACACACACTCTCTCTCGCTCTCTCCTGTGCTCTCTCACACACACACACACACACACACACACACACACACACACACACACACACACACACACACACACACACACACAGACAGACAGACAGACAGACAGACAGACAGACAGACAGACAGACACACACACACACTCACTCTGTCTGATACAAATGAATGCACGCCAACAAAGCTTGCCTGTATAATTGTTTAGTTTTTTTCTCAGGGAGCCAACAGAAACATTGTATCATCATTACCGCCCCCTGCTATCTGACTCCTCACCAGATGCTGATGTTTTCTTTCTGCTGTGTGGATACTTTCATAGACACAGTTTGGTGGCGTTTTGCTCCTCCATACATGAGCATTTAGATGTTCCAGCTAGGTAGGCATTTTTCAAGGCAATGCAGCTGCCTGATAAACCTGTGTGTATGTAGGTGTATGTGTGTGTGTGTGTGAGAGAGAGTGCGTGAGTGTGCATGAGTGTGAGTGTGCATGAACGCCGGCGCAAGAGAGAGAGCGAGAAAGAGAGAGAAAAATGTGAAAGTAAGTCATAAAATAATTAAAACCCACCTGACCCAGACTTTCTTCGTTTCCATCTCCCGTTTTAACAGCTATGTTTTCCTGCTCCTCACCCGCCAGAGCCAAGACAAGGAGGATCAAGCTCATCCCTCCCTTTATCCTCCTACTGTATTTTTCAATATCGCTGGAATGTCCGACTTTATTTGCTGTGCAGTGCTGTGTAACACTGCCAACGCCTGGCACTGTTGCTCATCGTCTCCTGAGGCAGGCACCTCTTGTAGGTCAGCTACCTGACAGACCACCACACCACCCCCCCCCCCCCACCCCCCCCCCCCCGCCCCATACACTCTCCCCCTTGGCCACGGTTTGTTATTGATGAAGCTGTAGGCGCCGGCCCCGTCTAAATGATCCATAGATATCACCGAGGCCCCCCGGGCCCTTACTCCCTGTCGATAATGCTAATATAATTAGGTGTGTGTTGCCAGCAACAAAAGATGACTTAATGGATCGTCTAATGCAGAATGAGGCTGAGCTCCGACATACATCTCAGGGAGCTGTGGTTTTGAAACTGTGTGTGTGTGTGTGTGTGTCTGTGTGTGTGACTGTCTGTGTTTACTCCAAACTGTGTGTTTGGGACGACCGCAGATGCATCGTGTTAATAACCAAATGCCAATATACGAAACCTCTCCTGCTGCTCAGACCTTAATGCAAGTCTGACATTTAGCATGGCAGGACACAGACCACACTAGTCACTTATAGTCACTTTAGAATTATACTATATTGTATGCTATACTATACCCTAGTGTTTAACTTAATAGTCACTAATAAGTAAAACAAGTCTAAATATCATCACATTTCCAAACGGGACGGGCATTTAATCTTTTGCTCCCTCCTCCTCCTCCTCCTCCTCCTCCTCCTCCCTTGGTTGGTAACGCGCGGAGAAGAGAGTCTGAAGCAGCCGCTTAACGTCTCCCTGGTCGGGGGTCTCCTAGGTGTGCTGGAGAGCCTCAGCCATAAAGACTTCACTAATACCATTCAGAGGAGGAAACGATGATGTGCGCTAATGAAAACCATTTCCCTTCCGCGATGACCTCGTGGCTAGGGGGCCCTTGAAGCTAATGCGCTCTTAAAATGGCATAGTTAAAAAAAAAAAATACAAAAAAAACCCCCACACAGGTCAGGATGGAATAAGCCATGCTAGTCGTAGGAGGCGATACGAAATGGGTCGCTGGGGTGACGAGGGGACCGGCTAGAGGGGAACGAAGGCACGGAAAATACAGTTAAAGTGGATAGTAATGAGTGCGAGAATAAAGGACAAGGGAAGTTTGAACGTACATTGTCTTTGGGAAATCATTACTTTTTTTTAAAGATTACATTGTTAGCGCTCTGGATGTGCCGTACGACCGGGGAGGGTCATCGCTCTTATTCACTCGGTGGAAAGGGCGCGATCGGGACAGGGCGCCATTCAAAACGCCGTAGTGTGAAGCATCGTTCTTCTCGTGCACGCGAAAGAAGTGGTAGAAGTCATGCCTCATGTCATCCGAAAGGTCACCGACGGCAGACAACAAGCACAACACAAGTACCAGTGCAGAAACACTGACTTACTGCCACCGCATTCAACCTGAAGCCAGACAATCTCCCAGGCCAGGCCTAAGTCTCCTCTGATCCCTGTTCTGCACTCTTGTTTTTCCACCCGGCCCTGCCCTGCAGAAGTATTCCTCAGCCCGTTGAGCCCCAGATGAAACACCAGGGGAAATGGTGGCAATATCCGCAGGAGTATGGCTGGAGCCTTGACATCTGCTGGCCAGCCCTACACTGCTACACACGCCAGTCCCTAGTCAGACAGGGGGGGGGGGGGGGGGTAAAGGGGGGAAAGGGGAGTACCTGTTTGCCACTTCTAGGACTACCAATACAGTGGGCTCCTCAAAGCAAAACTCCTCCACCCTCCTTCTGAGTAACATTGAATATTGGCTTAGGCTGTTCCCCAGTCTACCACTGTAACCTCTTCCCTACCCCTACTGTCTGGCGTCCACACCGGTTGGATCTTTGCCCCGTGTCACTTTCTCACGCAGTAATCGACGTAGGACCGTCTCACACATGTGCTCGATCTAAGCAGAGTACACGACGCACACTGTTGCTCATCGTTATTTTAGTACCATCTGTCCCCTCTTAGTGGGCCACTGTGCATAAATAAATGTTTGGCTTTTTTCGTCGGCCTTCAACCTCCCATTCTTGCGTGTCGACATTCATTTCATCCTCCTGTGGTAATAGATGTACCCTGCCATTCCCTTCGCCACCCTGAACACATTTCACACATATGTGACGGTCTGTCTAAAGGTGACCTGTTTATGCACCTAGGGAGGAACCAAGGTACTGCGACCGGTTCGTCCACGTTTCCTAACCCCCGCCGCTGCAATAATACAATTTCTCAACAGGGACTTATCAGGTGTGTGCCCTGCTCTAATCTAATCGAATCCCGTCTAATTCCCATAGCTCCTCTCGTTTCCCCTAACATGAGGGACAGGTGCGTGGGGCGTGCATTGGGCATGCATTGGGCGTGCATTGGGCGTGCATCGCGGCGTGCATTGGGCGTGCGTCGTGGCGGTATCTGCAGCGGGCTGTTGTGTATTACGGGCCGGTCTGGAATAATTCCCTGGAGCAGGCTGGACGTATCATGTGAAGGGGTGCTGCTGCACGTCAGGAATGTTTGCTCCTTGCCAGCAGCAACAGCTGCCACCCACCTTTGTGGCCTGGTGGAGAGAAAATAAAAGTTCCCGACGCGTTTGACTTTCCGTCGCAGACGCACCGCAGGAATCTGTTGTGTTTGAGGTTTCGCCGATGTTTTTTTGGATGTCCACGCCAGAATTAAGGGTCAGAAGGGTCAGAGCCTGAAGTAAAACCGACAGCGCTCCTGTCCTGTGTGTGTTGCCTGCAGTGTTTGAAGAGTTCATCACTGTTTACTACAGATGCAAGTAAACATGTGAACGCATTAACTGTACATAACCATCATTGGCAACGGTGACCAACATTGTGTTTCTCTGTAATTATTCCAAAACCGATGGCGTGATTTGAGCAGTACCCACAGACTCAACTATTAATCGGTTACTCACATACACTTAATACATTTCTAAATCTCCAAACAGCAGTTTTTTCCAAGTTTCTAAGTGTGTGTCTTTCTTGGTCGAGCACATGATAAGGCTGATTATAAAAAGTACTAGCCGAACAAAAGGTGGAATGACGCGCTGAATTAACCGAGAACATCCTTACCTCATCCAAGGCCGTACCGAGGTAACACGTGCACACGTTTTTCTGTGAAGAACATATTACCACAATAACACAAAGACCCTTGCAGATGCTGTTACTAAGCCCTAACAAATATGAACTACCTTTATAAGACCCAGAGGAATAGACTCCATCGATCCATTCTTCCATATCGACCCATCTACGTGCATTTTCCATCTTATCTTGCCACACATAAGCTTCTTTAAACACAAAGCGACACAGCTACGCTCAGTGCTATCGTGCTGAAAGTACGGCTTTAGCAACTAAACTGCTGGAGTGTGTTAGAGTAGCCGGGGGTGTCTTCAATCTCTCTACTGGCTGACTATTGCTCCTGACAGATGGTGTTTGCCATCGAAAGAGAATGGTACTTTTACGGTTGTAATCTCAACTTTTTCCTGCGGTTGTACACCCCCTATGGCCTGATTTCAGTGTTTATCCATGCGTTCCCCTCTCCACCTCCTCGGAGATGTATAACCTGCACTTTCTGTTTCTTTGTTTTCCACACTTCTGACGCTTTTGTCGAGCAGATTGGCTCAACGACGAAACAGTATTCCCGAGTAACAAGGCAGGTGTGTGTGTTTGAGAGAGAGAGATAACAGGGAAAAGGTGAGTATGTGAAAGAGTGTGACAAAGGGAGAGGCAGAATATCTAATCTTTTATCGTCTACGTCCTGAAATAGCTTTTTCCTCAGCAGAAGAAGAAGAAGAAAAAAAAAATCTGTATGAAAAAATATTTCATACAGATCAAGAGCTCCCAGCAGCTTCTGATCTTTTAATATCATAAGAATCACATTACTTCTCTCGGATAGCCACGTCTGCCTGTGAAGATACGTACAAAAGTCTAGGAAGGAGAACTGCTCTTCATAACACCAGAGACACAAATTCATTAAACATTAAAAATGCCAATGTTGGTTTTGCGGCCCGGACGAATAAGATGATGGTCTCAAGCACGGAAAGGCGAGTGTGCTCTCCGCTTAATGAAAGAATAGTGCTCTAAATTGTGCCACGCTGGGTCCTTCAGCAGTTCATACTTCCCTAATGAGCTAGCTGCTAATGAATTGCTTCTTTAGAAAGAGCAGCCATAAGCGTTCCTGCGCTATTATGGCTAATAAGTGATGGCCACGCAACGCAGTGGGTCACGGTGCGGGTCCTGGTAGCTGCAGGGGAGCGGGAAGGATGTGGCTCCGTCAGGGGAGGCTGGTTTCACTCCCCTGTTAGCGGCGGCCTTGGCCCTGGCAGTTGGTGCAGGAGTCGCCACTGTTCAGTTCGGTTCAGCTCGCAGTGTGTGTCCGGGGGCGACAGTCACGGTATAGATGTAAGGCTATGCAAATAACTTCTTTTTGTAATTGTAATGTATGTATTATAATATATGTCTGAAAGTCTACATTATAAGGGTTGTACATGAATCACTGTGTGTGAAAAAAGGTTGTGGAAATACTTTGTCGTGGGACAAAACAAAAAATGAACTGCCGATTTCCAGGTTAATACACATCAAACACACACAGGATATCTACAGATGGAAGACAGACAGATTTGAATGGGAATTCGCCGTCCTACAATCTTGAACTTGTGTGAGCCACCGTTAAAAGGATGACACATTGTGTGAAGAAAGCTATTAGACAGCCGGGAGTAAGTGACGGAGCTCTCTGCGAATCGATCGATACTCTGAGCAGAGACTAATGGCTTTCGCCCTGTAAATCCCAGATAGTGCTTTTGATTGATTGTGTCATATTGTTTGGATGCAGGAGGCTCTACTGTCACAAGTTTCCCCCGAGCAGACTGGCAGGTGGCACAGGGAGTAAGAGAGGGGAAGCTGTCTGGGTGTGACTGGGAATGTAATGGCTATTGATTGATGAATTGACAGCGCAGGATCGGTGTCGGGGTCAGCATGGGCGTAGCCTTCGTCTGGCCCCCTTTGGGATTAAACTGGAACGCTGGACGCTGTGAAACTGGAAGTTTTGACCACACCAGCAGGCACGAACAAACCCATACTGATATCCCATACTGGGTATCACATATATAGAGGAAGATGCATGCCTGTGTGCATGTGTGTATCTGGCTGAATAGAGTGCAGTTTGCTCTCCAGCAGAAAGAGAGAGAGATAGAGAGAGAGAGAGAGAGAGAGAGATGAAGGAAGGAGAGCTAGATAGATAGAGAGAAAGAGAAAGAGAGAGAGAGAGAATAGAGAGAGAGAGAGAGAGAGAGAGAGAGAGAGAGAGAGAGAGAGAGAGAGAGAGAGATGGAGAGAGAGACGAAGGAAGGAGAGATAGATACATACAGTATATATATATATATATATATATATATATATATATATATATATATATATATATATATATATATATATATATAGATACTGTATATATAGATACTGTATATATATATATATATATATATATATATATATATATATATATATATATATATAGAGAGAGAGAGAGAGAGAGAGAGAGAGAGAGAGAGAGAGAGAGAGAGAGAGACAGTGGTGCTGAGTCAGAATCAGCAGGTTCTGCAGTCCTGCAGCAGGAGGGAGAAAGGGTGGGGGGGCTTTCATCATAGAGACTTGTCTCCTTCGTGGTCTCAGCCCCGTCAGCCTCCTCTTGGATGTCTCAGTGCATTTCATTACCTTTTTTATAGCCACTCCTCATGTAATAAACCATAATCCCAGTGCACACAGGGTGCAAAATTAACTATTTTGTCCAATGGCAAAATGGTTGGTGAATGATCAAATTTTACCAGCCACTGTTTTTTTGGCTGGTGAGTGAAGCAAATCCACCAGCATATTTTACCAGCATTTGGCTGGTGGTTGGTGCTAATTTTGTGCCCTGCGCACATCTGCTGCCACAGTTACAAAACGCTCCGTGAGTTGACGCCAGCGTGAATGTCTTCAGAGCCCATTTACAAGCTGTGCATTGTCTCTCACACACATGCACGTGCCCACACACACACACAAGCTTTCCGTTCTATTTAACTATATCAATGTGCTCCAGGGATAATATTGAAATGATTCACAGCGCCCTCTTAACATCCTAATTGGAAGCATTTTAACTCAACAATTAACCACAGGGCAGATAAGGTGTGCTGAAACACCGTAAAAAAATACTCTTTTAACCCCCTACCCCAACTCTGTTCTAGAGTCATGAGAGAAGGGCGAGCAGATCTTGGGCGGGAGATGAGAGGAGATAAGGATCAACAAGTTCTCAGCGCCATGCTGAGCGCAGCGAGAGGTGCGCCGATGAGGGTTTTTAATAATGCAGTCGATTATTCTCACCCCGCCGTTGCACAAGGTCGACTACTAAATTGGACAGAGGGGTAGAAATAGCTTTGAGGGACGTGCGTGTGTGTGAGAGTGTGAGAGAGTGTGTGTGTGTGTGTGTGCGTGTGTGTGGAAGTGCAGGTCCACAGTAGTAGTCTATCTCCCTCTCTCTCTCTGGTATTGTATGCATATGCAGGTAACATGTGTATGTACCGGTCTTGTCTTTGCCATCTCCCGAGGCCTGGCATCCGTCTTCGTCGTCGCAGTCCGTGGTGCTGCCCTCCTCTACCTCGCCGCTGCCCAGCTCATTCAAGGAGGTGTTCTGGTCCGTCTCTGGAAAACTCTCGTGGGTCTCCTGGGGAAATCCAAACAACACAAGAATGCAACATTTTTGAACCAGACACACTGGGTTAGGACAAAACACCCCCCCCCACCCCACACACACACACACATTATATGGTATGATTTACTGCAGAAGAAAAACATAATCACGCAGGTCAAAAGGGTGCGTATCCAGTGACAATTACCAAATTGGACTCTAAGTGGAGTCTAGTGGGGAGAAAAAAAAGAATGGCTGAAAACCAACAGTGTGATCTTATTTAGACAATTCACTCTGGCCCACACTGCAGTTCAGTTTATCTGCTAGCCTCTTCCTCACCAGCTCCTTATCCCTCCTTAACTCCCCAACGTCCCTCCCGCAGTTCAATCTTTGGAAACATGGCAGCTGAGCACCGAAACGATAAGAGCTTGCGAGTGAGTGCCAAGTGGGTGGTACCGGGCAGGTGTTTGCACGGTGCCGAGGTGAGACTAAATTATTCAAAGTGTAAAATGTGGGTAGCGGACTGACGAGCGAGATTGTGACGCAAAACAAAAAAAGCGAATGAGTGCGGTGAGATAACTAACCGGAACAGAGAAATCTTGTGCAACACTTTGAAGAGCCGAGCGGCTGAACTCCAAAAAGGGATCTTCAGTGTTAAGGGGCGATAAATGATTCAGCTATAACCATTCTAACATTACATCCACATATACTTTCATCAGATGGCCAGCCTCATTTCATACATCCACCCATAAATCCACCCATAATCTCTCTCATACATCTTCCAAACATTTTTTGTAGCCCATTTCTGCTGCTCCCTTCATCGTTGGCTTGACCACAAGTGGAAAGCCTCTCATCCAGTATCTACAGAAACCTAAAAGAATCCAATCCATTTTTTATGTATGAGTCTTTTTTGTTTCCCTTCTCCCCCATCTCAGCATGGGGCCGGCAAATTACACCCCTCGCTCGCACTTTCTCTAGAAGGGAGCTCTTCATCATCAAGGTGTCTTTTGTTCTCTCTCACACACACACACACACACACACACACACACACACACACACACACACACACACTGACGCAGCGCACAACGGCATATGCAACCCCTTTATCATGAACAGGGTTGCGTACGTACACTACATGGGCTATGACGTGACAGACAAACATATATACTATATACTATAGATGTCGTAGCAATCTGTGAATTACATTTGGGCCCCATAATAAAGCACAAGCCCTGACGGACCCAGACTACCCCTTACCACCCTAAATAGAAAAACGTGTATACATTTATGACAGGGATGACAGGGGAGGTCGGCACGTGGAGCGCCGGTGCCCTTCACGCCCGGCAAGATCACTGACCACCCAGCGAAGGCCCCTACACTCCAGACAGTCAAACAGTGAGTGAACCTTGCCACAGTGAGCTGGGCAAGTCCTTCTTCCATCCGATTTGGAACAAGGATTACATTTAAATCCAACAGTTTTTCAATATGTTGGCGTTTAAGAGATATATTTTCTCAAGAACTGCAAGGAAGGATCAGCTCTGCTGAAGAGGAGACAGGCAGATCATGAATGAGATAACCATCACTTAAATATAAACATGGAATATAATACATGAATACCACCGAAGTCGGGAAAAACCGAAAGCAGCAAAAAATGGCATTTGCATGCAAAAAGCTAAGCAGCCTCCACCTCTCTTACATCACTTTCATATTTTAGAAATGATTATAAGCTTTTCATGAGTAATTCTGCAGCTCCTCTGTTGTTGTCAAAGTCACAGCAGTAACACATGAATGGATATACCGGGCTTGCTCCCTCGTCCCGCCGGTGATTAGCACTGTGTGTGAGGGGGTGAGTTGAAAAAGATTGGAAACAATGTGCACTCCGGTGTGGGGGGTGCTAACGTGTACTTGAGTAAACGAGTACTTGTCAAGCAAATCGTAAACGATTACAAAAAATGTTGTAATTCAAAATCGTTTTGGAGTAATTTTTTTCGACATCTTACAAATACTTTTCATATTATGTTAATTTGAATTTGGCAAAGTTTTGGAGCGGGATGTATTATTTAGTAGTCAAAAGCCTTTGCGGTTGAGCAGTCATGCATTGCTGTTGGGAGAAAAACGGTGAAAAGCAGAGATCCGGTGTGGGTGTAACACACATTGACTGTATAAAATACAGATTAAAACTGCGACTTTCTATGTAAATTAGTGGAAACTGTCATGAAAAAAAAGTACCTACAAAACGGGTACTCAAGTCCCCGCAGAGATTTGGAACGCATATTTGATTATATTTTTCAGGTATTTCCATACTCCAGAAGCTATTTTGATATTGTAGCTCATTACAGCGGTTCCATGATTCTAATTCTACAAATTAGAAACATGGAACCGCTATAACCCCTAATCTACAGTTGAAATTACCATTGTAATGAAGGCAACACCTTTCTGACAAAAAAAAGAAAGACAGACCGAAGAAAATGCCGTAGAATTTATGAAACGCGAGAGGGCCCGCGAGAGGATGGGAAGTAAAACATATCACATATGCTCACTGCAAAAAAAAAGCGAGAGCCATTCACAAAAGCAAGAGGGCTCAGATTGCAGATGGAAGCACAGAGGGGACATGACGAAAGGTGGATTGGATTGATGGGCATTGTGGACAGTATTAGACGCCGGTGAGGATAACATGTTCTGTGTGTGGGGTTGGGACTTTGGTTACATCCCCCTTTGTCCCCATCGATCCCATCCCACCTACTATGAAAGAGCTCTGTAACGAGGACTTGTTTTTTTTGGTTTTGCGGGAGAATCCGAGTCCATCAGTGGCTTGTGTGGGATGAGAGCTTACACAAGGCGCACTACAATACCTCTTGTGCTGCCTCGGCACTGAGAACAGGCTTACCTGGACTGCTGACACAGCTGAATACTGTAAGCTTGCATGTATCTGCTTACGGGTTATTGCAATTTCACTTTCTCAAAAAACACATTTGCGATGCTCCCGATGCACCCAACCAACTTTTGTCCTCGGTGGCATTGACTACATAATTGCACAACAACAATGGCATCTATAAAGTATTTTAAAAGTGCCAGTATTGAAGTTGAAGCATCTATCCACTGCATTAATGAAGATGGATCCACCCCAATCTTGCGAAAAGCGACTCACAGGACAAAGGACATCTCGGCCCATAGGTGTGAGATAAAAATACCTGAGCTCCCATTCACGTGAGATAAAAAAGACGCAAGATAAAGTGTCCACGACGACCAGGCGAAGCCTGCGGTTCTGCGAACCAAGGTCTGCAGATCCGCCATCCAAACCCAGCTTCACCAGATAGAAACGCTCCAACCAACGTGAAATCTAACTGTGTTCAGTCGGTTTATATTCTACACAGTATATTAAGTATACCAAGTATATTAAATGTCTCTTAAGCGAATAGGCCTACGTCTCTCAAATCGTACAATATATAGGCCAACACCAAATACAACAACAATAAAGTTGTTATTTATTACAACATAAACAATCAGAATAAAAATAAAAAAACTGTTTTTGAGCAAGAATAAGAGCCAGTTCAATTTCCTCCAATAGAAAACCGCTTTATCCACTTTGTCCCACCCCCACGACCCGCCCATGATCCTGCACGTTCTCTGTGCGAACGTCTGTCTCTAATGTTCAAGAAAATGTAAAAAAGGCCAAAAGGTAGACAATGAAAATCAACAATTCAACGAGGAGTGGACTGCGAAATATCCATTTCAGAAATGTGGGACAAAAACCCACGTTTGATCTGCAATGAGGCTAGTTACAAAATAACCCCATCTGAGAAGCGCCGCCTCACGTATCACCACCTTCAGTAGAGCACAGCAGGTGGTTCAGCCTCCCACCGTGTTGCAGGGATTCTGCGTACAAGAAAAAATAAACCCTTCACAGATTGTGAGACGGTGAAAGACGGCACGCTGGCTGTCCTTGAAGACGCGGTTAGTGATGATAAGGTGGAGAACAACATAATCTCGTCTATCCGAAAAATACAGATGTTCGACACAACAATGATCAGAAGAGTGGAAGCTCTTGCAACAAATGCGTTCGAAACCCTTTTGGGTGAGCTCAAACGAGATAAAAAAGTTAAAAAAAGCAGAGATGACTGAGATGGCTGTCGACGAGTAAACAGCAGAGTTGTGCCAATACTTTGATGGAGAGTATTTTGGAGAAGATGTGTTTGGACGTTGAATGTTGAATAACATGATCGGTTGTTGCTTGATGTGTTGATATAGCTGGCCATTTCTGTTGAATGTTAATAACATGACCACTTGTTGCTTGATGTCTTGATATAGCCGGCAATTTCGTTGCTAGATTGATTTATGGCGGAGGCCATTTATCTTGATTGTGTATTTGAAAAATATGAATGAAATGAAAAATGAGAGTACTTTGTAGCAGATTTGTACAGGTTCAATGTTAAAAGTTTTAATGTCCTTCGATATGTCACATTAATGAAATCAGTTTTGAATGTATCTTTCGAGGTGAAGATTTATGTATCTTTCGAGGTGAAGTGATTTATTGAAAAAATATATATTATAAATACATGAAGAATAACACAGGTCTATGTAGAAATGTATGAACTGACTACTCTATTTTGTGTAAGATAAACAAATTGTGAACACACTTTATGCACAGTATTATGGGTATTTAGTGTTGTATTTTATGTTCACATGTAAGTGCTTGAGTGATTTTTCCGGCCCCCCTTAATTTTAATATTCTGACCCTCATAAGAAAATAGATGAATAGCCCTGTATTCTACCATGGTCTGGGTGAATACTCAATTCTGATTGGCTGGAGGGTGTAGGTTAAAAAGTGTTAATGTACACCTAGGAAAAATGTTGACGCTATGAAGTCGCTATGGCCACGCCTGCATACGGGAGATATTAAATAGTCTGCGCGACTTGTACAAATAAAAAAAACCCTCACGATTTTAACTCTAAAACACATTAAAGTATTATTCATTCATTAAATATTTCTTTCTTTCGTAAGTGACCATGGTATAAGTGGGATAATGCCCTTCGAGGTGTCCATTAACAGAAATTAATGGACGATGCGGAGCGGAGGACGGTTGCTTCCGCAAAGTCCATTCATCGGGCATTATCCCTTACTTATATCCTACTTTATCTCCTAAGGGAGCCTAACTAAACAATTTAGGCCTTTCCTTTCGTAACCTCTCAAACAAAAAGCACTACAGCCGTTTTGCCTGGGCAGGGCATAATATGTAGTTATGTTGGTAGTTTGTTAAGTTGGTAGGCTCAATAGGCTACATCGCGTGACTTATTGTGATCGTAGCTGATATATATATATATATATATATATATATATATATATATATATTTTTTTTTTTTTTTTTTTTTTTCTTAGTCGACTTTTAGTCGCCATTTCAAGCTGATAGTCGACTAATCATCGCACTTTTAACGTAATTATTTCGATTTATTTTTTGGGGCATCAGAAAGTGTTTTGAGTTCCAGGGTGAGAGTGTTATAATAGAAACACTGTTCACCTTGTGCTACTTTACAGATAATACAACACCGTAACAATCAGCCTTTAAAATATATTTTTCACAAGCACACGCACAAAGCGAGCCGCCTATTAACGGCATGGACCAAGCGGTACTGAAGGTTGTCGGAACAACCAGGAAGGAGACATTGAACACTTTTAATAATCGTATTTAACCGTATAACTGCACACAACTTTATTTGAAAGCAAGCAAATGGAAAACATGTTTGTATTTTGGTGTCCGGTGCGTGTGGATGTGCGGCTCCTCCGGCGGAGCGGTTCATGTTAATAGCGGAGTCCGGGAGGGTTCACCTTCACGGCGTAGTTACGAGGGATGTGCGACTATCGTCTTGTCTTAAAAAATACAAAAGTGTTTTTTAAAGTTAGAAAGATATTAGATATTCAACAGATATTCACGCTCCGAATTACAGCGATCAGACACGGGGAACTAAAGCCGCGATCACCGGTATTAGTCCTGTGTGTCTAGCGGTGTCTACCTGCCCAGGTGTTTACCTGCCCAGGTGTCTACCTGCCCAGGTGTATTGGTCAGTATTTCTGCAGCGACGAGTTAAATCAGGGCTTGTTGCGACCACGGATGTATTCGGTTTGCGATGCTCATGCCTTCTTATTTTTATGTTTTACTTTTTGCTCGACTAACGAAAACGTATTCGACTAAGCCTGTCGATCGACTAAGCAGACTATTCGACTATTCGGGGGCAGCCCAAAATGAAAGACGTAGCTTGAGAAATGTCTGTCAGTCTAATGTCTAAGTTAGCCGTGTATTCTGAAAACGAAAAAAATAGCCACGCCAATGAAGATGAAATAAAAGAGAAAATGTGAAAAATGTAAGAAATACACTACTCGCAAATCAAATGAATAAAATATTTAAGCACACCATGCACAAATAACAAAGAAATATATACATCAAATAAATACTTCTGATAAAATCAAATCAAATATCATAAATAAGATTAATATCTAAAGTCTGTGCAGTCTCCGCCAGAAGTTCTGCTATAACATAGGACTGCTGGCCCGAGATTAGGTTGGGGCTGTCCTGGCGGGGTCGGTGCCACATAAGCACTGGAAGTCGGACCGATGTCGCACTGTCGCGCGCTATTGCCCTCGCACGGACGGGTGACAACTAAAGAAGACATTGAAGTGGTAGCCTGTAAATCACAGATACGAAATGAATGAAATGTGTGGCGACAAAGTAACCGTTCAATAGAGGGGGAAAGGGGACGAGAGCGAGAGAGACAGAAAGCGAAGAAAGAGGCAAAGGCTCCTCCGTTGGGTTATAGGTGGAAAAGATAAGGCTCTTAACCTTTCGTTATGTAAAGTAGCTAAACGAAGAACACAATTCAATAGCCATTTTCCCACAGCATCTCTGAGCAAACGCTTGGGTGAATGGCTGTACACAGTGCACAAACAGCACCAAAGCAAACCGCTCGGGTATTAGTAGTAATACCCGTGCTGTTCAGGGGACGTTAAACACAATGCCGCCTGGCTCAGCTGTCTTTAGAGCATGTTAATTAGTGGAGGAATCAATTAAGGCGCTGTCGCCGAGGAAACCACCATCACAGCACTGTGGCAGTCTTGGCTTGCTGCCGGGCCCCGAGACAGTGTGTGTGTTGGTTTGTTTTTGTCTCTATCTGGCGTGCAGAGCCAACAGTCTCGTACGAGTTGTTGGGTTATTGTCGTTGTTTTACTTGCTCCAACAACTTAGAAAAGTATCACACTGTTCATTTTTAAGGAGACTCATGACTAACTTAAAGACAATAATGATTACGTTAATATGTGTATGCTAAAGATAGCCATCTTTAAGCTTTGTTAGCTTTATTTTTCAGTCTCTTTAAGTAAGTCTCTTTAGAAATACATGAATATATATTATGTATTGTAATGAGACGCAGTTCCTGTACATCCCCTTGCTTAGTTTGACATAAAGTTAAACTAACTACATCACACATAAATCAATAATCGGTCTATGATGATTATTGAAGAAAACTAAAAATGGCACACAGTGGACCTTGATGCATTCAGCATGTGTGGTTAACCGTTAAGGCATGGTTAAATACATTGTACAATGATGTAATCTCCCAAAGGGCCTTACAATTCTGTAAGTGCATAGACTATTATATTCCCAGTGGGAATCGACCCCTAACCCTGGCAGCGTTAGTGCAGTGCTCTACCAATACAGCTAGATAGGACCACTTCTCACAAAGTATGCAAAACACTGAACGCTAAACCCCCCCAATGGATAACATTGGTAATATGAAAGGAGAGGTTTTGTGTAGAGAACAGGCAGACAGACAGACAGACAGACAGACAGGTAGGGAGAGAGACAGGTAGAGAGAGAGATAAAGAGACAGACAGACAGACATGCAGACAGGTAGAGAGACAGACAGACAGACAGGTTGAGAGACAGACATATAGTGAGTCAGACAGGTAACGAGACAGACGGACGGCCAGGTAGAGAGACAGCCCTATAGTGAGACACGTAACGAGACAAGACAGTTAGACGGGGAGCTACACAAGCAGGTGAGGGTCGTGTGGAGAATTGCCAGCCGTTTTCTTTTCTCTTTTTGTATCGCTGTGCAATTACGCGGGCATCCAAGAACAAATCAAGTATTCTCATAAGGCGTCCATGTTCTTGTGAAAAGAAAATGCAATATTATGTAGCCCTCCTACCCATCCACCCACCTAGCAGTCTGTCTGTCTGAACAAAAGCATTCTTCACTCGCCGATGATGGGGCAAGTTTTGGGAACTCCAGGGGCAACATTCCTGTGTGTGTGTGTGTGTGTGTGGGTGTGTATCCAATTTACACTTGCAATCTGTGCATCCACAAGAAATCAATCCCTCCTTCTTAAAAGGTTGTTCAGAGGGAAGGCAAGGCTGACAGAATCTGTGTGTGTGTGTGTGTGTGTGTGTGTGTGTGTGTGTGTGTGTGCGCGTGCCTGTGTGTCTCTGCTTTTGTGTCTTCGTTTGTGGGGCGCGCGCGTGTCTGTGTGTGTGTGTGTGTGTGTGTGGGACTGTGTTTAGTATAATTAATGGTGTGCTATGAGTACATATAAGAGTTTTATGGGCGAACAGAGAAAATGGGATATTGAGAAATATGTGTATAAAAAAAAATGCACTTACCAGGGGATTGCAGAAGCTAGACTGAGTGGCACTCCGTTAATGTGTGTGAGACTGTGTGTGTGCGCATCGATATGGTTATGGTTATGTCTGTATGGTGTGGGTGGGTGGTATATGTGTGTAATCTGCACTGTGTAATGTCAAGACAAAGTAGTCAGCAAAGGAGGTTTATGGATCATAAGTCATGGCATTTGCATATATGCCGCAGGGTGCGTGTGTGTGTGTGTGCGTGTGTATGTGTGTGCGCATATGTGTGTGTTCCTGGTAATAATTTACAGCAGCCTATTCGGTCGTCAAGGACAGCCTTATGGCCAGATCAGTCCAGAGACAGAAGACAGCGAGAGTGAGAGAGAGAGAGGAGAAGTGGAAAGAAGCATAACAGGAGGATGACAGAAAGGGAAAATGTGACACCAGTGATTCTTTAAGTGTGAGGATTCAGTCTGCTGTACTCTTTTCTAGTGGGAACAGTAGCCAAACTCTCTCCTTTGTGTCCCACAAACACACAGCATTATAATGGGAAGGAGACAACTGGTGAAAGTATTTCAGCATGTGTGTGCCTGTGTGTGTGTGTGTGTGTGTGTGTGCGTATGTATGTGTGCATGTGTGTGTGTGTGTGTGCGTGTGTATGTGTGTGTGTGTGCGTGTGTGTGCGCGCGTCCGTTTTTCTGTCCCTGGCTCTCGGAAAGTCCGGACCCAATTCTGTCAGACTGTTTGCCAAGCCAAGAGAACGCGAGTCTCATTTTATAACGACATTATAATATCTCCGAGTTGGACCACGAGCAAGGGAATATCGGGAAATGGAGAAATCATGAGAACGGAGCAGAAAATAAGGAAATCTAAGCCTGACTGACAGGGGGGGGGGGGGAGAGAGGCAGGCAAAAAGGTGGCAGATAGCTGCGCTGCTGAACCGTCCCCTGGTTCTGTAATTAGATTTGATGCATTGCTTGTGTAGATTAATGATGGATAATCGGCTTGGAATGGACAACTGCCCCCCAGAGATCCCTTCATTAAGAGTGGGCCAGAGCGCCATGGCCCGGGTGGGCAGACAGACAGGCAACACATTAACACTTCTTAGCAACTGTAGGACCTAATGCAGAAGTACTTCATCTAATTTACTTCTTTTTACTACTCAGTCATTTAGCAGACACCTTTATCTTGGTCTCGAGACCAATTTTTGATGGTCTCGGTCTCGTCTTGATGGATGGTCTCGGATGAATTGGTTTCGGAAGAACCGTTCTGAGAGGAGACCAAAGGTGTGTTCGAAATTGCATGGTTACATTTTGTTGTATGATCATGCACATTTTAAAATATGCCTTTAGAAACCTTCCTTTTCTTTATTAGGCAATCAATATAATGATAGCCACATGGTCTTTGTCTCGAATCAGAGTGATATTTTTGCGGTCTTGGACTTGAATCGGACTCGATTTACCAATGACTCGATCCAGATTTGGACTCGACCGAGGTGGCCTCGACTACAGAGGGCATCTTGTTCAAGGATGCCTCGAGGTATATTGTGGATAAAATCCTGTTTAACGTTTCTCTTTGTTCAAAGCATGAAGTGAATGTTGAATGTGTGTAAAATAACATTTAAAACACAAGATACCAGTTGCCATTGTTTCCATACTGACCTTCCATAAATACTCAACTTAATTAAAAAAAAACTAAAATACCAAGCCACTATTGCACTATCAGATCATTTTTCTTCCACAATTGAATAGAAAGCAAAGCCTTTCTATTCAGAAGAGGGAGGTATATCTGTGGCATTTTATAGTCTTAAAAACCTGGAGTGACACATTGATAAGTCATGGCCCTTACTTCTGTCAGATGCTGACACAGCACTGATTGAGAAAGAGTGTATCTATTTTTATGTGTGTGTGTGTGTGTGTGTGTGTGTGTGTGTGTGTGTGTGTGTGTGTGTGTGTGTGTGTGTGTGTGTGTGTGTGTGTGTGTGTGTGTGTGTGTGTATGTGTGTGTGTGTGTGTGTGTGTGTGTGCACATGCCCGCGTGTGTATGTCTATGCAGGTGCACATGGGTCTTTTTTGTGTTAGACCCACTATTGTCAAAGTGGGGTACGCGTACCCCTGGGGGGTACGTGGATCAATCTAGGGGGTACGCAAAATAAATCTGTGATTATCCTTCCCAAACAGTCCTGTTGAATAGCCGACTGCAGTCCCAAAAGTAAATGCATGCACCCTAGTGTACCAACAGAATAATATTATCACAATGTCTAATATGTAAGGGATAATGTTCATAGACTATCAAATAGGCTTCAATATAACCCAGTGTGTGAACCGCGCAGGGTCGTTATATTTTGCTGGAACACACTTCTCAATGTTGCCTGAACATAATCCCGCCGACACAATCCATTAATTATGTTAAAAATAAGAAAAATCGAAACGTGATAAATACTAACTGGACAATCTAATCACCACTGGTTTAATTTTTAAATGACAATTATTTTGGCTGTTGAGTGCTTGCAGGCACACGGGAAGGC
Organism: Merluccius polli; assembly: GCA_030340625.1. Lineage (NCBI taxonomy): Eukaryota > Metazoa > Chordata > Actinopteri > Gadiformes > Merlucciidae > Merluccius > Merluccius polli. The sequence continues at coordinate 44,645 of JAOPHQ010004331.1, read as the reverse complement.
ATCTTGAGTGAAGGGGTGCTGCCATGCAAAAGCCACAATTGTAACCTTGAATCGGCTAAATTGAAGTTCGTCTTTTCGTTATATTTGCCCAAGACAGTAATTAGATGGAGGCCTATTGTGATGGAAGTACTCTCTCGCTTCGTTTCATGGTCGTTTCGCTCGGTCTTGCAAACCTAAAGGCCTCAAATTGAAAAGCCAAAAAATAACAATAATGACAAATGGTTTCACAATGAAAAAAACCTCAGAAAGAAATTAAGGAACCTATCAAACCGAAAACTTAGAGACCCACACAACCAGAACACACATCTTCACTATGGTGAAACATTAAAACAGTGTGTGTGTGTGTGCACAAGCACAGTGCTGGCGGTAGGATGTAGACTGTCTCAGGGGGTACATGACTGTTAAAGTTTGTGAACCACTGTGTTAGACTGTAAGGGACTGCCTGTGATTGTAAATCTGTGTGTGCATGCTTGCATGTGTGTGTGTGCATGTGTGTGTGTGTGTGTGTCATGTGTGTGTGTGTGTGTCATGTGTGTGTGTGTGTGTACGAACGTGCCTGTCAAAGCGAGTTGACAGAGATCCTGCTGAGCAGAGCGTGACAGTTTGAGTGACACAAATCATTCCCAGAGACTAAGACTGTAAGACCTGCCACTGCTCCTCAATACAGGCTTCTGCAGTAACAAGCTGACCAGGGAACGGCCATATTGAGTCTCTCAGGGCTTTAGTTGCAGCTAGTTGCTGGTGGGAGGAAGTCAGAATATCCTAGTGGTTAAGACCCTAACACACTTTAAACTAAATTAGAATTGGCGTGTTTGCATAGGCTGACGGACTGCTATCGATGGCAGCCATTTCGATAGTTTACAATACTTTCACTGCGATGTGTGGGCCATTCATTTAATGACGTGAGTCCTGGTGAGACGAGAGGCAATCGTTTACCTGGCATTGTTGACCAACCACAGGCAGCAGTGGAGTGGTGTATTGGGCGGGGGGGGGGGGGTAAAGTTTGACTAGTGCGGCTAAGTACCCCGTACGCACTGCTGCGATCGAAGCCCAATACTGTGCTTTGATTCGGTCGCAAAAAACGTCCATTTCGTCTGTGCAAATGGGCCAAGTTTGATTTCCTTTTAAGTATATCAGGGCTTTTAGGGTGTTTGAATCCTAGCCAAAAGGTACCGGGTTCGAACCCCTGACGTCCGCAGCAAAACCTGTAGGCATCCTTTGAACAAGACGCCCTAACCCCTATCTGCTGCTTAAAATTCACTGCAAGCCACTTTGGAAAAAAAGCGTCTGCTAAATGGATAAATAGTGAATAAGCAATGGAATGAGTCATTCACACATCAAACACAGAGGAATGCTGAGGTCCCTGAGCCACAAGGGCAGGGTAATTAGAGCCCTCTCATCATTACCACTCATCTGCATAATCACCGCCGGCAAAAGCTTCATTAAGGCCTCTGCATTCAGAGACAATGCATTTGGTCGTAGATGGCACAAACATTGGCTTAAACGCACAGTCTGCGGTCGGAATGGCAAACAAACAACGTATGAGGAACGCTATGAACGTTTCAAATCCACTTTCATAAGCCACTCTTTCTTCCCCGCCATGAAATGGTTCAAGTGTAATGCAAACAAATTGGACGGCGATGCCGGAGATTCCAACCCGCCCTGCAGCAGATAACCTCTGTTGTACGCCATGTTGAGGTTTGACTGGATCAAAACATCTTCCCAGACAGTTTGAGAAAGATGAAAGGAGGTCATCACCATTATATGACCATTAAAAAAAGGACAACCTTTGGGTCAGCCGCAGCAAAAAACACAGGTTACATGTCTTCCCCTGGTAGGTCAGCGTTCCTGAAACGACCATTAATTCCCTCCCACCCTTTTCGGGTTCCCAGGCTTTTAACCAACAGCTAACAAAGAGCAGCGTCCTCACCGACTTGTTGCCGTGCGGTCGGTTGCCACGGCAGCAGCAGCAGCAGCAGCAGCAGAGGCAAAAGCAGCAGCTCAGTCGTCTTCATCAAGTGGAAAGAATCTGTCCCCTCCCTGTGATTGGCTGCCAGCTCCAGCCCAGGCCTCTACCGAGGTCCAAATCCTGCCTGACATGTCTGCAGACGTGGCCCAGCCTAAATGAGCCCCTACTGCCTAATACAGTCCTCGCATAACCCACCGCCGTAAAGCCGCTGCCAAGGACTCTCCAACCAGGGCAAAGGGGAACCGCGGTTAACAGGATACTGTGACGGCTGTACTGTAATTTAATGTCCATGTTATATCGGTTACGCTTTTAGACCGTTGGATTTTTTTGACATTTGCCGTTACAGTCGTTTGTATTCAAAAGTTAGTCGGCTGTCATGAAACATGTACGATAAAACTTAAGGGGGCAAGGCAATAATTTCCCACATTATCTGTTACGAAGGACGGCATTTTGTGGTCGTCTGGTTGAATTATGTATCTCTGGGGATGCACGCGGAGAAGCAAGAGAGCCCATGCCAGCAGGCAGACACAAGGTAGTTGCTCCAATCGCCTGTGTCCACATGACTCATTTAATGTGCAACCTACATATAATTGTGTTAACCATTTAATTATGCAGCAACACAAATGGTTTCATTAACACTGGGTTCATGTAAATAAGTGATGTGATTGTTTTTTTCATTTGGCAAGATTTATAAATGGTCCTTGAATTTTTCATTAATTTAATCAATCAGTAAGTGCCAGAAAAGGTCCAACTAGGTGCACACATGTAGCATTGGCATGCATGTGAGAAGCGGCCCGGTGTGACAAGCTGATTGAGCCGTCTGATTCATTTAGTCAGTAGGTCTCACCGACTACCTGCTGACCATCGCAGACGGTTCGGGAGGAAACGATGAGAGGAAAGAGATGCACACAGCTGATTGGCCTCCTTTTTTTTTCCGTCTCCAAGTCAACTTTCCACTGATGAGACGCTTTTAGCAACTTGCAAAAATGACAAGTTGACAAATGATCTGGTGCAAAGGGGCTCGCGAAACAGAAACAGATAGACCATTGTAAAACGGCATCCCCACCCAGAAACATCTGGGGCCAGTGGCAGAGAATCAAAAATCTGCTTTGCAACATTTATTGTCCGCATTAGCAACGTTTACAGGCCGAGTGAGCGTGGATATTTGGAGAGGACACAGAAGAGACCCAGCACTCTGCTGATTCATATAATGGAGAGCTTTATAGACGGACCAGAGATTATTTATAGGTTTGCTTTTCTAATATATGTGTCTGCGTATAGGTGTGTGTGTGTGTGTGTGTGTGTGTGTGTGTCTATGTGTGTATGGACCACAACATGAAGGATGGAACCTGAATGTAAAAAGGAGAGATGACAATTTGAAGCTGGAGATAAAGGTTTAGCAGGATATAGGCCTACGTGGTGGCGCTGTCATTTTTTTTCTTTAGTAAATGATGGGTCAGCCGGGCTTGGAGGCTACATGCAGTCTTAGAATAGCATTCCCACACTGGAAAGTGCGGCTGCATTTTCCTAATACTTTTATAATACCTTTTATGTATACTTTATACTACCAATATAGCAACTCCCTACTACATACAGTACACCGTCTTTCCGAGGGTTATATATAAAGTATTACCTACCTACTGCATAAACACGGGGACGCCTCGGTGAACGGCATAAACTGTGCCGTCTGCGGAGTTGAACGGCGTGTCGACGTTCATTGCACCCGTCATTCACGGCAAATTGTATCTGAGAGCGTATACAAAATACATATGATCTTGAAATAATGCCCAGAGCATCTCGGTCAGGGCTGGCAGATCAAACAGTTGTCTGGATGACTCCGCCTGATGTGCTTATCTATCTGCGCACACAAAAGCCCCAGCAAGACTGTGCTGCGACGCGCTCGGAAATAAATCAAAGCGAATTTGCGCTTATTTTTTTATTTATTTTTTTTCCAATTCTGTAAAATGTCAAGAGCGCATCCACTCTACCGCAAGTCGGTTGCTATGACAACGTGGGCCACTTGACGTCCGCGATTGGAACGGGACAGGACATTAAAGGGTACATAAGGGGTGAAGAAGACACAAGGAGTTTACAATGAAGTGAACGATGAAAGACGAGGATGAAAAGGGGAAGAAAAGAGAGGGAGACAGAGGGAGAGGGAGAGCCATGAGAGTGGACTGAGGGGAGTGAGTGCACAGGTTGTGCGGAGGGAGAGCAACAGATAGGAAGCGATAGAGGCAATGGGACCAAAAACAAAACAGAGATGTTTGAAGTGGAACGACAAGCACAGCAACAGCGACGGTGAGTGAGAGTTAGTTTGTGAAGAGATGAGAATGGAAGGAGGATAGCATCAGCAATCAATGGGTGGATGAATAGAGGTGAAGACAGAGAGAGAGAGGGGGGGGGGGGGGGGGGGGGGGGGGGGCGGTAAAAAAAAGGGATAGAAGGATAGAGAGGCAGAGATGGCGTCTGCACTATCTGCACGCCATTGTTTCCAGGGCAACAAAAGGGCATGGGTGGAGGGAAACTAAATCTGGACTCCGTTTGTCTCCTCAAATGGCCCCTAGGGACCATTTGAAATGGCTCCTTTCTTTCCGGGCCCTTTTCAGCCCCCCGGACCCCATCTACATGACAAACAGTGTGACTTTGAAGCTGCTTATGTCATCTCTGCCTCCCTGTCAATCACTGCTGACCTTTTGCTCCCGCCTCTCATCTTTCCATTTGCTCCACACACACACACACACACACACACACACACACACACACACACGCACACATTCACATGTCACTTTTTTATTTTCTAATCACAGCCTCGCGAGCCTTCATCCTGCAAGCCTTTTCGCCGCCCTACTCGGACTAGTTTACATTTTTGCATTATTTATTTATAGTAAAATAAGACACGCACACACACACACATACAGGCCAAACCTTGAAACAAGAGATGTGTTATGGATGGCACTGGGATATACTGGGAAATATGTGACTGGAGGACATTTTGAATATATGTCATTTGTTTAATTAGTTCAGAGTACAAAAGTACTCATCATGTAACCCAATTTCCTCCCGGCTGTACATCCATCAGCGGGGAGTGGCCTGAGGCTATGCTCCCTTACCTGGTTAAATTGCTCCAGCCTCTTCTTGACCTCCTCCAGGTAGGGGTCTGGGCTGCGAACTTTGACCTCTGGGTTATGCCTCTGGGCATTAAGGCCGTTTCCGACCACTTTGCTCGTGTAACTGTAAGAGGAAGAAACAGAGAGAGAGAGAGAGAGAGAGAGAGAGAGAGGACAGTGGGGTCAAGTTAGGCATGTTTGTGCGTGCGTTGTTAGGTATGTACTTTGTGTGTGTGTGTGTGTTTCTTTACATCAATTCAAATCTTGCACAATACCTTGCATATGGATGGATGTATATAGTGTATCATAGATCACCGCCTGTGACAGCAGCCATATGAATATCACCAAAAAGTACATTGACAATATTCGCAGCAATAACTCCCGACACTATAACTTATGTATGCAGTCACTTACACGAGCACACACACACATACACACACACACACACACACCCGAGACAAGGCGCCCTCACCCACTCCCTAATTATATCACACTCACAGACACCAATCATTGTATTTGCTGACAAATCAAATTGTGCTTCCCTTTTATGTACATAGCACAGCCGGAGCAGGACAGCATGAAGTGGTAAGATATACACGGTGATCAAAAGCAGACTGAAGCAAAACCTGTACCTATGCATGTGCACATTTGTTACACATGTGCCGGTGTGTCTGCGGTTGTGTGCGTGCGTGCGTCATATCCAGATATGAGGGGCTGTGATCATAAAAATAAGCGCTGAAGCGGAGAATCCCCCCCGCCTGTGATCTAAATGACGTCCTGATAAGGTTGATCCGTGCCTTCATCCTGCTGAGACAGCGCTTCACCGGCATACCCCATAATATTAATGCTAAAACCTCTCCTCACTTAACCCCAATCTCCCCCCCCCCCCCCCCCCCCTTTCATTTTCTTTACCTCCCCCTCGCTCGCTCTCTTTTTAAGCCATCTACCTAAGCCTTTCCCGCCTCGCTCTTCCTTCCCGCAACTCGGCAGCCGGGGACTCGATCACCAAACGATGGCCTGACAAGAAGGACGTAAAATAAAACACAAGAGGCTTACAACTACCCGTCGCTATTTACTACTACTTAGTCATTAACCCGGACTAGTGAAAAGGCCCAGTATGGTTAATGAGCAGGCGGGGGTTAGGGCGTCTTGCTTACAGTACAGGTAGACTGCAGACCTCACGGTACTGGGAGTCAAACAGCGTAACCACGACTAGACCAACAAACCTCCCCCATTTCTATTACTGTAAATTATTAACTATGAGAGCACACACTCTCACACACTCTTACCCTCTCTCTCCCTCTCCCGCTCCCTTTCTCTCTCTCTCTCTCTCTCTCTCTCTCTCTCTCTCTCGCTCTCTCTCTCAGGGTTGCGGTCAAAAAGTCTGGTGTGTGTTCATGAAGGTAGTATCTATTTCGGGGGACCTGGCGAGGGGAGGATAGCGTTGGGAGGATAGCGGTCGGCGGGAGTGGGGCCCATCAGATGGGGGCGAAGTGAAGGGGGGGGGAAAGAGCCGAAGAGTGTGCGCTTGGCAGCGGCCGGGGCAGACCGGGCGCGCGGGACTGCAGGTCGTGTTTTGATATGTGCTCGGAGGTTGTGGCCGCCGTCCACGGGGACAAGCCAGGGACTCATTACATAACGCGAGACAGAAGAGGGTCTGTGCGAAGCTGGACCGGCCGCAAGCAGACATCAGGTGGCAGAAATGTAAGCTTTCTTTTGGTACATAATACTATTACGTTTATTCAACGAGACTTCATAAAGTCGAGGGGGCTCTGCTAACACAATGGAGTTAAAATAAATTCAATGCGGAAATGTGTGGGGGGGGGGGGGGGGGGAAAAACCTAACGACAATAAAACGACAGTAAAGGGAGCCATAATATAAGTAATGGTCATTCCGATAGCCGTTTCCGGTGCAGCTGTAGTATCCACTTTATTACATCCAATATAATTAAAACAATAAGTTAACATAAAAAAACTGAATGTATAATATTGCGTGGGCAAATACTACGGTGCACTGCTGCATTTAAGGCCAAAACGGTCGTGTGCAAATTCCCTCCTCTTGTTATTTTTGCTCTATGAATGCATACATAATCACACGGTGGTCTGCGTGGCACACATATGAGCGCAAAGTACGCACTTCATCGGCGTCGCGCGTTCCTCTGCACTTTCACTTCCGTATGAAAACTTTTTGATTGTATGCCTCCACTCAGTGTTTGTGTTTAGAGTATGTGTGTGTATAGAGAGTAGCTGTGCTTCCCGAGGGATTGACTCACTCCGCAGCACTCACTCGGCTAGAGGTCTCGCTCTCTACCTCGGACCAGGGCCACTGACCCGTGGGGTCCGTGTCCCGGCCAAGAACAACCCGCCTTGGCCTTGTAAAGGCCCCGGAGGAATGCTAAGAGAGGTGCCACTACCAAACGGAAAAGCAGAATAATTGCGGGTATGTGTTTTGCATGTACTTGTGAGTGCGTGTGTATTTTGCTTTTTCTGTGTGTGTGTGTGTGTGCGTGGGTGTGCGTGCGTGTCTGAATGTCCATTTTGTGAGTGATTCTAGCGAGCACACAACCCTCTATTACTGGCATTCCTTCAGCGGGAGAGAGGCCAGCCAGCCAGACAGACAGCCAGCCAGCCAGACAGACAGACGTGTGTGTGCATCCTTAAGTGTGTGTGTGTTCCCAAATAAAAAATTATTGACAAGGCCCGTCTCTAATTCCTTCACTTTTCAGATCAGTTCCAACAACAGCCTTGCAATGTAACGGCAGATCACAGTTTGCCACCGAATATTTTCAACTTAAACCGATTAACAAGACGCGACGGGAATTTGAGCATTTTGTAAATCCCTTACAGTCACAGTTCAGAGACCACAATCACTACTGAGGAATTTAAGGAATGGTATGAAGGAAAATTGTCAAAGGAAAATAAAAACGGCAATTCAACTTTGACCAAGAGATTTTATAAGCTTGCCACTTATTCACTTTCAATTACGAAGGACTACATCGCCTGAACTACCCGAATTCTTCCCACCTCGAAACATCCCCTCAGCGGGGATGTTTCGAGGTCTGGCCCGGCTATAAATCTCTTTCAGCTTTCCTTTTCAACCGACCCCCAGAGAGAAAGCTGTCCACCAGCGGCGGTATCATATCATTTTATGGCAACTTCTTGTACGTCTTGACCCTAGCCGTGTTATGTTTGATCATCTCAAAAATGCAGCTCTCCTCCACAATAAAACAAACTGTGACTGTGAAAACTTTTAACAGTACCACAGGGACAAATTTAAAGAGTAGAGTCTGTTTTCCTAGGCATCACACTCAACACGTTCACAGCCCAACGGTGTTAATCAAGATAAGGTAACTCGCCGACACTTATCTGTTTTCTAACTGATAAAACTTGCTGACACTACCCATTTCCTCAATGATAAAACTTTTTTTTATTACTTTATTTATTTATTATGTATATGACATATCATTAAAGGTATTATATGTAGCAATGACAATGGGAACTGCGGTCCAAATTCCCAATACTGGAGACAGTTGTCTGCGCCCGCCCCCCTCCTCCCCAGACTCCAAGCTCAGGCGGGTTGCCAGGTTGAGGACACTGAACCAACACACTCAACATTTTATTTTGAGACAAGTGCAAATATTGTATTTGGACAATGAAAGGCGACGACGAGCCCTACACTGTAAGTCAATATATTTGCAGCAGTCGGCTGACGGAGACGATCGGGCGGTGGGCAGAGTCCGCGCCGCGTAGTGAATCACGCGGGCCGAAACAGACAAACAGACGTTAAGACCGGGAATGGACATTTCAAAGGAGAACATACTGGCTGTGGCATTGTTGTCGGAGAAGCCGGTATTTCGACTTAGCGTGTCTCCTTAATCGCTGATGACACATCATGTTCATTTCATGATTTAGTACAGTACATGTGTTACACGTGGCTCCATTAAATTGTTAAATGTAAAGGTTTAAGGTTTAATTGGTATTAGTGTTTCATTAATTGGACAATGTTCTGAAAAACACTCCCATCCGGGAATGTTCGACGGAAGGCACATATAAAGGTTAATTACGATTATTATCATCATTATAATCATTATCACCGTAACCATGTATTTGTTGATGTTCTAAAAATGCTTCAGGCATATGTCAGCAGTCAGACAAGCTTTCTAACTGCTTCAACGTCTGTACCGACAGAGAGGATGGGCTTATTACATTGTGAAGCTCACACAATCACAGCAAAACCAAGGGCAAGTCCTCTGATGACACAGAATGCACTCCCACTGTGTGTGTGTGTGTGTGTGTGTGTGTGTGTGTGCCTGTATGTGTGTTTGGATGTGTGTGTGTGTGTGTGTGTGTGTGTGTGTGTGTGTGTGTGTGTGTGTGTGTGTGTGTGTGTGTGTGCTGTATGTGTGTCTGGATGTGTGTGTGTGTGTGTGTGTGTGTGTGTGTGTGTGTGTGTGTGTGTGTGTGTGTGTGTGTGTGTGTGTGTGTGTGTGTGTGTGTGTGTGTGTGTGTGTGTATCTGCGTGTGCGTCTGTGTATGACTTTCTGTGGATGTATAAGTGTGATTGTGTGTGTGTGTGTGTGTCTATGGCTGTGTGTGTGTGTGTGTGGGGTCACTGTGTATGTATGAGTCAGTGTTAGTAAGCAGTGTAATTAACTTAGATGTCAAGATCTGTGATCCGTGTGTGTGTGTGTGTGTGTGTGTGTGTGTGTGTGTGTGTGCGCGCGTCTACGTCTACTCTACGCACGCATCTGTCATCAACATGTCTCTCAGCACAGCTCACGACCCGGAGGAGTAACACCACCTGGGTAATTACCCGGTCCTGAAACAGACCAGCAGCCCCTTGACTGCAGACGTATGACAGAGAACAGGAGTCTCATAATGAAATTTCACTCTAATGAATCCCAATATTATCTGACAGCGCTACCGCAAGTGTGTGTGTGTGTGTGTGCGCACCTGTGTTTGTGTGTATATGTGTATATATGTGTGTGTGTATGCACCTGTGTGTGTGAATGTATATGTGTGTGTGTGTGTGTGTGTGTGTGTGTGTGTGTGTGTGTGTGTGTGTGTGTGCATGTGTGTGTGTGTGTGTGTGTGTGTGTGTGCACCTGTCTGTGTGTGTGTGTGTGTGTGTGTGTGTGTGTGTGTGTGTGTGTGTGTGTGTGTGTGTGTGTGTGTGTGTGTGTGTGTGTGTGTGTGTGTGTGTGTTGTAGATACAGGATATTATTGACTTGGTGGTGATTGGGTTGTTTTTTTTTTGATGGCGCAAATATTTATTTGACAGTTTGAATCTTATCGCCTCAATCTCCAGCAGCGACAGTTTGAAATGCAAATTGCTTTTGGCGAAGGCAACGCTAAAGTGATGAGTAAAGCAAACACAGGACAATGACTGTTTACAGTAAAACAACAACAATATGTTCCCATTCAAGGCTGGCCTACAGTTTAGCAGGAGTTTAGACACACGCTTTGCCATTTGTTTGTGACGTGTTTGTTTATGCTTCGTCTGTAAGACGAATTAAAACATGGATTTCAGGAAGACGTGGCACAAAGTGTGCACCCTGTATGGCGTGCCCCAACACCCTGGGAGTGTAGCCATAGCGTTGTAACACCATCTGCTTTATTTAAAGTGCTCTGCTGTTCTTCGCTGAGCATGGAGATGAGACCTGGGGCCAGATTCACTAAAGTATCTTGAGATCGTTCCTCAGAAGTTTCCCAAGAGGAAATTCTCCGGAAATTCTCCGATTGTGCTTGACTGCAATTGCTCAATGTTTTTTCTGAGAACCGGTTTAATTTCTTAAGTACTTCTATTATGTATTTATTTGTGTGTGTGTGTGTGTGTGTGTGTGTGTGTGTGTAGCTCCGTCTGGGCAGCGGTTGATGTTGATGTCCGCGTCCGAGAGAGGGTTAAGCTTCTCGGACACTTAGTATACATAGTATAACGCCACGGTGTGTGTGGCGCATTTCATATACAACATCGCTCATTATAATAATGCCCATACACAACGATGGTACTGCCTTAAATGATTCACTATCTTGAGATCGTTCCTCAGAAGTTTACTCAGAGGAAATTCTCTGGAAATTATTGATTATTATTCTTGACTGCAATTGCTCAATGTTTTCCTAAGAACCGGTTTATTTTCTTAAGTACTTCTATTATTTATTTCTTAATAAGTTATTTTATTAAATTAATTTAACTTATTTTAAGCAGTCTCACCTTTGGGCCATGTGTGTGGATGTGTGTGTGGCTAAGTGAAAATCAATCAAGTGATAAACAAATTAGCAAATTGGTTAGTAGCCTAGACCTTTGTCTTTTTCTATATAATAACAATATCATGCACATTTTAAATCAGTGGGTAGTAACGCCCTACAATGAGATTAAACAATATTGTAAACAGAAGCAATTAAAACTATAACATCGGTATTATCTGTTAATATCAAGGCATAGCATCTCAATGTGACAACTTAAGACAAGCAAACTGTTCTCTTAATGTTAGGAAGAAAATCAAGAAGAAATGTAAGATCTTTCACGAATCCCTCGAAGGACACCGGCCGCGAGAGGTGTGTGTGTGTGTGTGTGTGTGTGTGTGTGGAGCTCCGTCTGGGCAGCGGTTGATGTTGATTACACTTATAGTATAACGCCACGGTGTGTGGCGCATTTCATATACATATATAACATCGCTCATTATAATAACGCCCATACACAACGATGGCACTGCCTTAAAAAAAAGCATTGCAATGTTGGCGTGGGTCGTAACCATGGAGATAACATGCCCCCCCCCCTCCTTCCTTAGCCCAATTTTTTTCACTTACACTTTAAGACAAAAAACAGCAAGTACTTTATACGACAGTATATTTACGTTATTATTTGCGATACATCGGTGAATCCTCCCCCTGGGTATAGGACACCTGATCCCGTTTGCTATGCTAGTAAAGCCAATGATGCGCCCCACTCACGATAAAGCCCGCGATCCGGCACACCTGGATGGGACTAAGTTAATGCGGAGGAGCTCGGCTCAGCGTGGCGGATACGGGTCCGCAGAGCAGACGCACAGAGACAGGTGTGTAAGGATATAAAATGACTACACACGCACATATACACAAAGTAGCACACACACACATACTATAAGCAGACATAGGCACAGGCCCAGGCATTCATACACATCCAAGCAGACACACGCAACCGCACACACGCACGCACACAAATACGTTCGGTATAGGTGGAATGCTCTACAGCCAGCAGGAAGGGTAAACTCCATGAACTAAATACATATATAAAACACACACACACACACACACACACACCCCTGGGAGTCACATTTATAACACCACATGACATAACTTTGGAAAAGGGGGCAGGGCCTGAGCACACAGCATCTCCTCCAATTGGTTTGGGTGTGATGGGAAAACAGGATGCTAGAGCGTCATCCTCCGGGCCTCGACCCTCTTATCACACGGTGAGTCCGATGGGCACAGTCTGACGATGTGCTGCCATGCACACACATGCACACACACACACACACATATATATATATATATATATATATAGAAACACACACACACACACACATGAATAGACAGACGGGGGCATAGACACACACGCATGCATAAACACACGCACACACACACAGGAATAGACACACAGAGACATAGACACACACATGCACACACACACACACACGCACGTGCGTGCAGGCACATACACACACAGGCACACGCATACAAAAAATGTCATTCAACAAGACGTTAGCTAATGAACGCGACGTCATTGACGGGTCTGTCCCCTCTCCCCTCCCATGTTCCCTCAACTCCATAAACACTGTTAGAAACACAGCATTACGGCTCTCAGGCTTGCACTTAGGAACAAAGGGGGAGTGTGGGGGGGGGGGGGGGGTCTGCAGTCACGAGTTGGAGAGGCGGAGGAGAGGGGGGGGGGGGGGAGTTGAGAGGAAGGTGGCAGCCAGCGTTTAAGTTTATGAGCAAAAACTTGGACATGTGGAAATGCTGTGAACCGCGGGCTTTGTTCTCAAAGGCCAGAGTGTTCTCAGGCACCGAGCGCCGGGCAGCCTTTCAGCGTGCGGTCGGTCAACATGCACAAGAGGGAGAGATAGAGAGACCTGACTGGGACAAATATTTAATCAGCCCTTGAAATATCTGCACATCTGCCATCCGGCTAGACAATAAACCTTGACGGGAACCCAGCTGACTGCATGTGTGTTTGTGTGCGTGTGTGTGTGTGTGTGTGTGTGTGTGGGTGTGTGTGATTTGTTTGTTTGTAGGGGCTCTCACACACACACACATACACGCACACACGCGCGTGCGCGGCATGGACATTAAGCCAGACGTGCATGGCGCAGAAATGCACATACATCCAAACAGACAGAGAGTTAACAACTAACAATAATAATGAAATAATACAATTTAAAAAAAGCCCGGCTACGCACAGACCGCCGGTTCAACCGATCAGCAGACCGGTTCACAGGGTTCCCGGAGATTAACACTGGAAACAAACATCTCACGGCAAATTTGAGCGCGGACGCAGCTTAGCGGGGGCCCGGCGGCGCGTGATGCGGACGTCCGCACGCTGTTTTGTTTTGTGCTTCAAAGCCACCGTCGTGGTTCCAGTTGGAAACGCTCCGGTCTTGTGGAGCGTAATGAGCGAACGGCGGTGGACGTCAACAAGGTCACACACGGGGCAGAGCGAGCTCAAACAGTGCGCTGTTTCCCGCTGCCGTCATACCGCACCCCACACACGCACACACACACACACACACACACACACACACACACACACACACATGCACGCACGAAATATAAAGAGTCCATCGAACGGCTGTGTTTAGCAAATTTTTCTTTCCTTTTACTGTTAATCTATACACTGCTGAATAGATCTCTCTCCAGTTACCTCTCTCTCTCTCTCTCCAGTTATCTCTCTCTCTCTCTCTCTCTCTCCCTCTCATTGATCTCCTTGGGGCCCAGCTGGCGAGCACATGAGAATGCAGAGTGCCACCGGTGGCGGCCATCCGTCCCTCGCCAGTTTCCAACAGGATGTGGGTCACGACTGCTTGGCTTCACTTCCTCTCATCTCATTTCAACCGGCTCCCTCCCTCCCTCTCTCTCTCTTTGTCTCTGTGACTCTCCGACATTATCTAAGTGGATGCTCCAGTCCCATCTTGTCTCTCCCACAGAGAGAGAGAGCGAGAAAAAGAGAGAGAGAGAGAGAGAGAGGGAGACTAGTACCGCCACCACCGCCGCCGCCGTACGTTCGTTCTCCCCGCCCTTCAGCTCCAACTCTCCATCCCTCATCGTCTCCTCTTTAGGCAGCAGCCGTCGTCCCCCCGGCAGAGATGAGTCAGGGAGCCTCGGAGACCCGACCAGACAGCTCCCGGGTTCAGAGAGAGAGAGAAAAGGCTAGGGGCCGGTTGCCCCGGCGCTCCCGTTGCGGCACTCAAAACAGGAGAGCGAGCATATGGACCCCGAACCCCGCGCCGCACGGCCGCCCCGCGGGAAGCGACCTCCGGGAAAGACGGGCGAGAAAAAGTCGCCCTTCCCTTAGCATCTCAAAGTGAACTGGAAGCATGATCTGTTCTGTGGGGGATATGGTACACAGCATGATGACCATGATGAGATTTCTTTTTCACATTTGGGTGAAAGTACCATTTTCTGTGAGCGTGTGACGGACAGTAAGGTGCGGCTCCAGTTGAACTGAGTGCTACACGTTCGCTATGGACGGCTGCTTCAACAGCAAGGGTGTGGAAATAAAGCCTCAGAGGCTGATTTGATGTGACGAGAGTCGATGTTTAGTTTTGTGTATTATATTGTGATTTCGAAATGAAATGATTTTAAATGTTAACATTCATTACGCTGTGAGAACATTTGTTTTTCGTGGACTAATAGACTCTATAATCGAGTCGCGCTGAGCCGGACATGAACAGCGACGCTCCGAGTTGTTGTTGCCTTGTTAGTTTGTTACTTTACTACTGCGCTACACTATATTTCAAGGGTAATATGGTCACTCCACACACGCACACACACACACACACAACACAACACACGACACACACAACACACGCAAGCACTTTAACGCTCCGCTGGCTCTTTGGGACTCCAGTTACAACGACCGGGGTGAGCTGTGTCACCTCAGCCGAGATGAAACGCTCCGGGGGCGCCGGACCCCTTTCCCCCCCGCTCTAATGAGGCCTTTTACCTCGCGTGTTTTTCGGCGTGGCGCTGTGGTCGCCGCGTCACCCGGGGCAAGGCACCTGCGCTAAACGGCTCGCGCATCGGGTCTTTTGAGGTGCCGAGGAGGCCGAGTGAAATATGGCTGTTTATGGCCGGGCGGTCGGCTTGGAATTACACACCGCCGTATTTGGCCTTTGATTCATTTGCAACGTTTTTTTTTTTATGTTTTGTTTTTTTCCGGGGTTTTTTTCCCCGCGGTGATCGGGGGACGAGGTCAGGGTAGCTCTCCGCGGTAGCGACGTTACCGCCGCCACGGGGGTCCGTAGGTGCAACCGCGCAAATGACTCCCGGTTGTTAGAAAATAAACAGGGCCTGCCGTCTGCTGTGCCGTTGTGCAGACTAGGCTATTGTACAGAGTAATGGCGTTGCTTTTTTTTTTTTTAAATGGCGTTGTTTGTTTTTCCTCTGCTTCCCTTTGATTTTTTTTTTTTTAATAGAACCAAGTGCCGGCTGGTGACCCTTAAGCAGTTCAGTTGGACGGGAAAGAGGCGCTTCCGTTTTTTATTCTCCGCATCAAGTGAGATTAAAGCCATATTTTTAATGGTTTGTTTGTTTCTGCGTTTGTACCCATGGCTGTACGGCGGCGCGTCTCCCGTCCCAATCCCGTTGGCGGACGGGGTGGAGGCGTCCTCTCGGGCCAATAGGCTGCGGTCTTTTTTCGGAGACGCGGTACCTCTGGTCACGACATGAATTACAGCCGGACAGAAGTTTGGGGTTTCCGCTTCGTCCGACGCGGTCGTCGTACAAATCTACCGTCGCGTTTTTTTTCACCATGGAGAATTCACGGTGGGTGGGGTGAACAGGACGGGAGACGGGTGACCTCGCCGTTCAACCTGCCACTTTTTTTCCCCCGGCCGCAACCCCGCTTCGCCCGGTCCTGCGCTCTCATAGCCCGTAAACAGCCCGAGCCCTGAAATTGTTTCTGCTTCTCCTCCACAAAAAGGGCCCAGACTGTTTAGCTTAGCTGTGCTTCGCCGAGGCCAAAACTTTCGCGGCCCAACCCTGTTTGCCTTGCCTCTGGGTTCAGCCCAAGCCCGGTCCTGCCCTGCTATGCTCTGCTCTCTGGGCCTCTGTGACCCAGACCAAACCCTGTGGAGAGACACAGAGGCCTGGAGCACAGATGCGGGCCGAGTGGGGGAGGTGGATGGGGAGTTGGACGGTGGAGAGGAGGAGTGGGTGTGAAGACACAAAAAAAAAAAGAAGATGATTCATGACCCAGCGGGAAACTAAGCATAGGCCTACCCCCTCCCACCGTAGAGGTGCTTAATGTAATACTAGTCATTAGGACTCATTTCAGCCCTTTATTTCTTTCAGTGGCCGCAGGCTATGGAGGACATCCATG
The DNA here is from genome assembly GCA_030340625.1 of Merluccius polli. NCBI lineage: Eukaryota > Metazoa > Chordata > Actinopteri > Gadiformes > Merlucciidae > Merluccius > Merluccius polli. The sequence continues at coordinate 27,988 of JAOPHQ010004331.1, read as the reverse complement.
ATATCTATAGCGTGCCTGGGCACTCATCAGGGGCCCATTACTGCCATAAACTCTCCTATCTCTACCGCCACACACACACAGGATGTTTCATTCCTATGCTACTCTGAGCTAATGAACAAGTATTGATTTATCCAACAATCACAGCAACGGCAAGGAGCTGAATTAATTCAGTGTAAGTGATTGGCTCTTGGCTACAAATTGCTCACTTTCCCGCTCACACTTGTGCTCTGTCTGTCTGTCTGTCTGTCTCTCCAACCTCTCTCTCTCTCTCTCTCTCTCTCTCTCTCTTTATCTCATTCCTCCTCTTCTTGCCTGTGTCAAACGCTTCCCCTTTCTCTCCCACGAAACAGCAATTCCCGGCATAAACGAGTTCCAGCTCGACCTAATGAATCCACTCCCTTATTCTTAATACCTGCTGTTTTTCCCAACCAGATGCTGACCCAAGGTCGGCCGCTCCCCTCTCGCTGAGATAGCCATTGTTTTATTAT
>JAOPHQ010004331.1:15000-22500 GCA_030340625.1 Merluccius polli | reverse complement strand
ATTTCAGCAACGGAGCTGGCGGATTTAAGTTTGGGTTTATGTGCCTTTCAACTTAAAGTCTGAGATTACGCGAGGGGCAGGATAGAAATCAGGATAAGAAATTGAACCAAATAACCTAAATATCGAAACCTTTGAGGGATTATAGATGATATATAAAGATTATAGATATACTGTATATATATATATAAAGTCTATGGATGTCTTTTCTCCCCCGAGGCCACTAGAAACCCGACGCTGAAGCCTGACTTGAGCTCTTCACACTCCGCCATCTCAAACATTGAGACGCTGTGATAAGCATCGAAGAGTGGGCGCGTGAGTCACATGATAGGCGATACCCTTGTGGTCTCACCCCTAATGGTTTAGTCTTAATCAAAACATTTTAGAAGATGATGCTGCATTTCATCCCACAGTCGAATTGGCACCAAACAGGGAACTCGTCAAATAGACTCGTAAAAATAAAAGCAATGAGATAATGCCTCAACTCGCGTCTCTGCTGTATCTTTTTTTCCCACAGTTTGCCCGAATACTGTCCACATATCTACCAGTTTGTCCATTCAGCTGTCTGACCTCGATCTATCAATCCATCTATCTGCCAGCCTGTTAACTCAGCTGTCTGCTTATCCATCCGTCCAGTCTATCCATCCATCAACCTTTCTCACCTCTTTCATTTCAGCTGTCTGACATCTGTCCATCGACTAGTCCAAACATCCACCCATCCATCCATCCCTCTATCCGTCCATCCATCCATTGATCCCTCATCCATCTGTCCATCCAGCCGTCCATCCCTCCCTCCATCCGTCCACTTACCAATCGACCCACCCTCATCCTCATGCTCGACGCCTTGCCAACGGACACGCAGACACACACAGAAGCCGGTCAGCAGCAAACACTTGGTAGTCTGCCTTGCACTGGGGGAGCAGCTCCCATAAAACATCAGCGTCTATCGAGGCTTTTTAATCAGCTCAAGCCACACCACACTGGCACCAGCAACACACACACACACAGCAGACAGAGAGAGAGAGAGCGAGAAATGCCTATAAAAACACAGTGTCTCTCTCCTTCTCTCACCCTCCCTCACCCTCTGTCTCTCCCTCGCATTGACTTGATGATAGGAAGTCCCAAAGTATATTCCACAAGAAGTGGAGTCGCAGGAAAAAGTTCACAGGCGCCACCAACGCGTGCCAAAGGACACAGCGCGGAGAGTCAACTGGAGTGGGTGGCGAGGAATAAACACGCCGACGTCGGGGGAGACTTCAAAAACGCTCCCACACTCGTCGCAATAACGTCCGTCGAGGACGACAACATTTAAATTGGCAAAAAACAAAAAAGAAAACACTGCAGTCCGCGACACCACATGCATCCCCGCGACACATATCGCACAATTTTCTCGACTTCATATTTGCAATTTATTGTGACCGCGGCAACGTAATTGGAGCATAATTATAAGCTGGCGTTTTTTAAACACATAAACTTGAAAACACATACAACCACACAGACACGCGCGCGCACGCACACGCACACACACACACAAACAAACAAACACGTTCTGAGACGGAAACCCGGGGGCAGTGACCCCGGGGGTTATGGGAAAGAGAAATAACCCTGAATTAGGATGTGAGAGGAAGCGGAGGACGGGGGACGCTGCAGAGACCAGTGGAATGACACAGGACCCGTCCACAGTGGACGCGGGTCAAGGCCAGATAAAAGAAGAAAGGACACGACTAAGTATACTCCGTCTGCACACTCGACTGCAACATGCAATCAGCGGCGTGGTCCACAGCCTGACGTCTACTGGTCTCGCAAAACTGTGTTCCTCTTTATGTCTGTCTGGATCTAGAAGAATAAAGACACAGTTCTTGAATTAGTGACCTTTGCTGATCCTCATGCTATATCATGTAATAAAATGTGGACACACGCAAACCCCCGGACACACAAAATCCCACGCACGCACACACACACCATTATAGATACACCATTACACACACCATTTCATAGATGATCGTCATAATAACTCGAAGAGCATATACATAAAACAGTCTATTGATGTAGAACAGAATAGCAGTACAATCGTAGGAGAGAAAGTGTGAAGGCCTTTGCCCAGTTTGGCTGGCTGGCTGGCTGGCTCTCTCTATGTCTCTCTCTCTCTCTCTCTCTCATTCTCTTTTTCTCTCATTCTCCCTCTCCCTCTCTCTCTTTCTCTCTCTCTCCCTCTCTCTCTCTCTCATTCTCCTTTTTCTCTCATTCTCCCTCTCCCTCTCTCTCTCTCTCTCTCTCCTCTCTCTCTCTCTCTCTCTCTCTCTCTCTCTCTCTCTCTCTCTCTCTCTCTCTCTCCTTCAGATATAATAGATTCCAGATGTCTGAGTGATGAACAAAGCCCACTATCATAACCTTACAGAAATGTGCGGCATTTGGGAGAACGGACGGAGCCAGGAAAGGACTTATTCGCCCAGAAGATCTTTGTACAATATGAAAAGTACAAAGTACCGTGTCCACATTCACTGCGTTAAGACGGTAAAGTTAGACCCTATTCCGTTGCCTACCGTCTTCCCAAAGCACTGTGGTGTTATTTATACTCTTATACTTTAGAGTATACATAGCTGTACACTTTTTAGTGGAGCTGAAAGTGTCAGGGAAGTGCCATGAAGCCTCTGAACTCGCAGAGAAAAGAGGGAAGAAGACCTTCGGGGTTCAGTGTCCCAGCTTCGTCTGCACTCAGAGCATCAAACACAACCTCCCTCTCTCTCTCCCCCCCCTCTCTCTCTCTCTCCCCCCCCCCCCCCCCCCTCGCTGACTGCAGGGCTAGCTAGATGCACTGGCAGGAGATCCTTCTTTCATCCCCTCCTTATAGAGTTGCGCTCTACATACACAATGTATGCGAACCAAACACGTACAAAGTGAATTTCCAATGTTTTCAGCCGCGAGTTCGGCGCATTTCTTTCGAGTCGAGCCCTCAAACGAAACGCGATACGGCGGATACCTCGCGGCGCGCACGCAGCACGGCGTCGACTTTATTCCTTTTGTATTTATCGTCGCAGAGTCAAATCAGATAGAGTTACATAAATAATAAAAAAACGCAGCGGTTGAATCGGGGAAAAAGGGGCGTACGTCGCCGAGACAAAAAGAATCACCCGCCGCGCATTAATGGGTAATTAAAGTCTACATTCCGACAAAGTTATGTTGCTAAACTGTGAGCTATATCTACAGCCTGCGGCACATTGTTCTAAACACCGGCATGCATCACGTTTACGACAAGCTGAAATACAGAGCCCCCCCGCCGCCGACAGCTCAGTTCATTAAGGTAATGAGAGCGAAGACGGATGGCAATGCATCAGTCGGTTGGCAGTCGCCGGAAAAAAAAAAAAAAAAAAAAAGAAAAGGAAAAAAAGTCAAAGAAAACACAATGACGACTTAGCGACTCGGTGGACGCCTTACTCCTCGCTGGAGTAACCGCCGCTGCTTACGGTTGATCTTATCATTCTGGAAGGTATTAACGTACCGGTGCGTTGGTGCGTGTTTGTGGTGCCGTGTTTTTTGTTAATCTAGGGGGATGTTTGATCCGTGCGCCAACATGACGGAGGCGGCTTTGAAGTGTTGGGGAGAATGCGACCGCGTGTAACGTGTGCATGCCTGTTGTGCATGGGTGGGACGGGACGGGGCTGGTCGCGGCGGCGGTGCTGCTCACACACACACACACACACACACACACACACACACACACACACACACGCTCGATAATGTGTTTCATGTATGTGTGTGTGTCGAGCTAAACGGCCCCTCCAGCTGTTAAACAGCACATGGCCGATGTGCGGATTGATATGGAGGGGTGCGAGTGTGTGTGTGTGTGTGTCAGGGGGGTGTGTGTTCATCATCACACAATGAGTTAGGTACCCTCATCGGCTGCACAGGGAGGTCTAGTACTTTAACACCACTTTAGTGCACACACACACACACACACACACCAAGCCTTCCCCCTCTAACCTTTCCTATTAATGCCCGTCTCGCCCGTCTCACCCCCCCCCCGCCACTCTACTTTTGCCCCTCTCCTTCAGGGTGTACCCATCCCTCTCCTCCCAGCTGCCCCGTTCTCAGGCACCGTTCCCAGGCGGTGACGGCAGTGGTGGTACCGTGCTAGCAGTAGCGGTGACCCAAGGCTTTCCCATGCCGCCTCATAGGAGGGTCTTTGTTCCCCCCCCCCCCTCCTGGCTTTGGGGGTCCCCACGGCAAAGGGCTGTGCCCCACTCAGCTGCCTCCACAATGAGGCTTTATCCTGCCGGGGTCTCTCTCTCTCGCTCTCTCTCTCTCTCTCTCTCTGACACGTGACACCGGGTCCCTCGCTTTTTCTCCCAGGAGTGTGTGAAAACATAGTTTCAACCAATTACAACTGAAGTCTTGGTAGTAACGACACACACACACAGACAGAACTCCTTATTTAAAAAGTCTGACCAGTCCACAGTGGTTAGTGACTATTGTTGTTTTTTGGTAAGTTGTTCTGCTCTCTCTCTCTCTCTCTCTCTCTCTCTCTCTCTCTCTCTCTCTCTCTCTACTAATACATGGCTGCCTGCTCCCTGTGCTGACAAATCAACATGGACACCGACAAATGAGCGTTGCGCCACAACACAGCCCGGCGAGGAGTGAAGAGGAGAGGACAGGAGAGGAGAGGAGAATTATAGAGGAGGGGAGAAGACAGGAGAGGAGAGGAGCCAACTACAGCTGGGTGGGCAAGGCTTTCCTTACCCATTAACCCCACCTCTGATAAAAGTCCTTGCCAACCGCGGATCAAGAAAGGCCTTTCAGTTAATCCTGTGGATCTGCTAATGTCTTTCCATTTGCTACACGTGTAAAGCCTAATGTACGGCACCATCCCAGTCGGATGAATGAGGTAGTGGGGTGAGGAGGTTGGGGTGAGGAGGTTGGGGGGCGGAGGTGGGTGGGTGGGGGGGGGGGGGGGGGGGGGTTGTCGCGGGATCTAACAAACAATTAGTCTCCAAAGAAAGATATCTCTGTTCCAGCGGCTCACAGTTTAGGACAGTGTCTCAGGCAGCCTGGCACTTGCCAAGGGGCTGACGTTGCCACGGTAACCAGGGCCAGGAGAGGGCCCGCCGCAGAATGGGAGGAGTAGGAGGTGCTGTGGGGGTGGCAGGGATGATGAGTTTTGTGTAATGTTTAAGAAGTGGATCCAGAATGGAGAATCGGTTACAGACTCACTCGGGCTCTGCGCTGCCCTGCCCTCGCAGTCACGCTGGGATGATGAGAAGGCTGCACGCGCACACACACACACACACACACACAGACTTGCGTGCACGCGCCCACACACACACACCCACAGTCACACACACACACACACAAATGCATTCTTCTGGTGCTCACAGAACAATAATACGAGCCCGCATAACTGAGGAAAAGACTTGAAGACCTCACCTATAAATCCCAGAATAGATACCGCATTTAAAAAGGAGAAGGAGAGAGTGTGTTAATATATGCCTCGCTTTTTCAGTTTTAGGTATGAGCATGTGTGCATGCACACACACAAACACACACACACACACACACACACACACAGTGTCCTGCATTTCATCAACATGAAGATGTTTTTAATGATTTCGCCATTCCAGCATTGATTAGGACCAGCCTCCTTGGGATACACACACACACACACACACACACACAAATTCCTCAGAACTATGTTCTCGAGTCTTAATTAAATCAAAAAAATAGAAAGCGCTAGCAGTGCATCCACAGGTTGTGAACGTAAATGAACAACGGGTTGAACGGCAACACGTGTGCCCTGCCGCGGAGAACCGGCGGCTTTCTGAACACCGCGTTTCAAACAGTCTCGTTAAAGCAACCGCAGAGTCGCTCCGCAGCGCAACGCGGGCAATTAAAAACGGGTCTGCGTCAGAGAAGCGCGGGCATACTGATGCGCGAGCGCCGTGATCAGCTCTCTTTAATCATCCTCAACCCTCACAGCTCCAGTAGGAGAACATCCACATCCCCCCGCTGGTCTTGAGTGGGAGCCCGGCTATTTAAATGACCCGGCGGTGGATCAGCGGACATCTCCCGCCTATCCCGATGGCTACTCCTGGCTCCGTCGCTGCTGCTTCTCCACTCCACTCAACGCTGCGCAAAAGGTCTTCCCTCCCCTCCCTCCCCCCCCCCCCCGTCCACCCATCCTCACTCCCCCCCCCCCCTACGCCCTCCCCCCATCCTGGATCCCTCCCTCCTTCCCTCCACCCATTCTGCCATGCTCAACCCCCACCTCACGCACCGCACCACGCCTCCTCCCCTCCCTCCTCCTCACCTCTCCACCACGTCCCCTCCCCTCCCCTCCCCCCTCCTCCTCACCTCTCCACCACGTCTCCTCACCTCCCCCCTTCCTCACCTCTCCATCACGTCTCCTCCACTCCCCCCTCCTCACCTCTCCACCACGTCCCCTCCCCTCCCCCCCTCCTCCTCACCTCTCCACCACATCTCCTCCCATCCCCCCTCCTCACCTCTCCACCACATCCCCTCCCCTCCCTTCTCACCTCTCCACCACGTCTCCTCCCCTCCCGTCCTCACCTCTCCACCACATCTCCCCCCCCTCCCTCCTCCTCACCTCTCCACCATGTCTCCTCCTTCTCCTCACCTCTCCACCATGTCTCCTCCCCTCCCTCCTTCTCCTCACCTCTCCACCACGTCTTCCTCCCCTCCCCCCTCCTCACCTCTCCACCACGTCTCCCCCCCCTCCCCCCTCCTCCTCACCTCTCCACCACGTCTCCTCACCTCCCCCCTCCTCCTCACCTCTCTACCACGTCTCCTCCCCTCCTCACCTCTCCACCACGTCTCCTCCACTCCCCCCTCCTCACCTCTCCACCACATCTCCTCCCATCCCCCCTCCTCACCTCTCCACCATGTCTCCTCCCCTCCCTCCTCCTCCTCACCTCTCCACCACATCTCCTCCCCTCCCTTCTCACCTCTCCACCACATCTCCTCCCCTCCCCCCCTCCTCACCTCTCCACCACATCTCCTCCCCTCCCTCCTCCTCCTCACCTCTCCACCACGTCCCCTCCCCTCCTCACCACTCCACCACATCTCCCCCGCTCCCTCCTCTTCACCTCTCCACGACGTCCCCTCCCCTCCCCCGTCCTCACCTCTCCACCACATCCCCCCCCCCCCCCCCTCCCCCCTCCTCACCTCTCCACCACGTCCCCTCCGCTCCAGCAGGTGGAGTCGTCCACCACGTTGTCCCCCTCGCACAGCATCTCCGGCAGCACCGCAAAGAACGACTTGTAGCGCTGCAGGTACATCAGGAACTCCCTGGTGGGTGCACACACACACACACACACACACACACACACATGCACAGGTGAGCGTCAGGGGAGAGAGAGAGACATACACAGTATTGTCAACCGATCGCACATATGCCAATTAAATTATCAGTCATTACAACCACATCTGACAGCTACTGGACAATGTACATTTTGGGTGACTTCAATAAAATAGAAAAGAAGAAATAACCAT
>JAOPHQ010004331.1:5000-12500 GCA_030340625.1 Merluccius polli | reverse complement strand
CGGTGGGGTCGGAGAGAGAGGGGACGGTGTCACACGAGAGGTCGTGACCTCTGACCTATTGGGCTGCATGGTGCTTGGCTCCCCGGTCGTCAGGCCACACACCTTGTCCACCTGCAAAAGGGAACACGAGAACACACACACACACACACTCACATAAACAACTGTTGAGCAAGGAAAACACATGACAGTGTGTGAGGTTTTTAGGGGGGAAGAGAAGAGTCATCTATAAACCTCTAAGGAACACCTGCATTCTTGACTCACATACGCACGCTCACACACACACGCACACACTTCAAATCAAGAAAACACAGACAGGGAGACGGGGGGGGGGGGGGGGGGGCGAGAGAGAGAGAGAGAGGGAGAGGTGATAAGAAGGCAGGGGAACAGTGTGAAGAGGAGTGCAGGAGGTTGGAGGAATGCATGTGGTCCGCCTTGTGAGTGACTTCTTGGCATACTGTCTGAAGGCAACATTTCTCAACATCACAGAGGCAAGCACACCCACAAAGAACAAGTGAGAGTGAAAGAGGGAGCGAGACTGATAGAGACAGAGTGGGGGAGAGATAAAGACCTCGGGGAAAAAAATATGAGGGAGACTGGGCGAGCGGTGAGTGTGAGACAGAGAGCGAGCGTGAGAGAGGGCGGTGACAGAGCCAGTGAGAGAGCCAGAGAGAGCGAGACCTGGCAACAACGTGATGAGTCTTCTCCTGGCAGCCATTGAAGTCAGCAGGGAAGAAAAGTAGAGGAGGAGGAGGAGGAGGAGGAGGAGGAGGAGGAGGAGGAGGAGGAGAGGAACGCACGGACCTCAACGCAAAATCAATGTCATCTCATTGGCTAAAAAGCCTCGGGGGCAGGTTTATTAATCGGTGCTCGATTGACGGCAGACGGAGACGGACGGGACGTCTGATGGACGCACGCCGGCCTCTTAGCAGCGCGGCGATCAGCGGCGGTGCTCTGGGTGAACGCACTGCGGCATTCGTCCCGCCATGCCCTGCCGCCCAACACCTTACACTTACGGACCTCAGTGAAGATACTCAGTCAACGTGGTATCGGGGATCTGAGAACAAGGTCTTTTAACAGCGGGTGCCAATGCCGTTTAAAGTACTTCAAAAGAGGCATGTCTTCCCTCGACTGGATTCAACAAAGAATAATAGCAAAAAAAAAACAGGTTGAGGGATATCCCGCGACCAGGTGGGTCGCACCACAACACGGCGGGTCCATAGGGTCCGACCGTTGAGAATAGTTACTCATAAGAAGGGTAACGCTAATGGTAAAAAAGAAGGGGGCCTGGGTGTTAACATCAAAGCGTCGAGGGGCCCCGGTGTCAGAGACGAGGGCCGCGCCAGGGGAAGTGTTTAGGAGGGCTTGTAAAAGCTCTAAAACAAAGGAATGCACCGACATAAACATGTAAGCCATCTCCGCACGGAAAGAAAGCGTCACACAAGCGGAGAAACGGGCGCGTGCGCTGTGTGTGTCTCCCAGAGTGCATCTCGTCTCCTGATATTATGGGTTACGAAACGAAACAATGCTGAGAATATAAAAAGATATTGTTTGATTGTTACGACCCGCCTACTTAGCCGTTAGTTAGTTGGTTACACTGTCTTCGTTTTCTTTCCCTTCCACGAGTGAGACGAGAGCGACGTTACTAAAGTTGGGTTCGGTGCAAGATATAGCCAAAGCGTAAGTTGGTTTGTGAACATAGTTCTGAAAGCATTACCTATTCACAGAACAAGTGGTTTTGGCAAAGACAGCCAACCGGCAGTGTTTATTGAACTATGTTGTAGAGCGACTAACTATTTGTGTTAATGTCATTGTGTGATTAGCTGCTTTATTGATTGATTTAAATTGACTGAATTGCGCTGGGAGTAGCTCAGTGTTAGCGGTGCGCCCGCGATACATTTACCCCCCCGGTAATGTCTTGGCTTACTACATAGAATTGTTTACGACTGTATAGCTGTATTTCTTTTGTCTGAATTCTACTTGTATTTGCTTTCTCACAAATCCTCACAAAGCCGACACAATATTTAAAGTAAAACTGTGTCCTAGAAGCCAAACCTAAACTACCACTATTATAATAATAAATATGATAATGTTGAAATATGATAATATTGTAGTTCATCCAGTAAATATCTTAAGAAGTGCTGCACCTGCGTAGGGAGTGTGTTTAGTTTCCACGTTGCGTACGTGTCCACATGCTGAAAAGATGTTAAGTAAACCTGAAAGCAGCTGAAATGTGCATTAACAGTTGCGAAAAACTGCTGGTGGCGGCGGCGGTGGTGGTGGTGGTGGTGATGGTGGTGGTGGTGGTTCGGGGGGGGTCCATATGTGCTCCCCCCCCCCCCCCCCCCCATACTATAAATAGGCCCTCCCTATAGAGGGGTTGAGCCACATCCCTCATCACGTGTCCTATAAACAGAGTTTAAATGAAGGTTCCCTCACTGCATAGCACAGACGGCCATTCCGGAGCAAAGCCACTGCTGGTAGCACCGCCACCACCACCGCCGCCGCTGCCGCCCCCACCGCCATCACCATCACCGCCCCCCATCACCATCACCATCCCCCCCCCCCCCCCCCCCACCCCCCCAGGAGCTCCTGTCTCCCCTGACAAGGAGTGCTCCCCTGGCTTCTGTTTCGAGACGTCTCAGACACGGGCTGCCTCTGAGCCCTTAACGCCGCGCCATAGCTCCCAGACCGGGCATCCATCATCTCCATCACGCTGCTCACGTTACCGCATTACTTCATACACTGGCCCTGAGCAACCCCCCCCCCTTCCCACAACAACCACCCACCATGTCCTGCCACCGCCCCCCCTCTCTCTCTCTCTCTCTCTCTCTCGGTGACTCCAGGGGTAGCTGCTGGGCACGGGGGCTGGTTGTTTTATTGCATTAACCTTCGCTCCCGTCGGACCCATAAAGCACAACGCTCACATGTGGTGTGAATGGTGCACACAGCCACACGCATGCACTACTCAAGACACACACACACACACATGCACAGATGCAGACATGCCACACACATATTGCACAGTGTGGTTTAAGGGCAGGGTGGGGGGGGGGGGGGGGGGGGGGGGGGGGGGGGGGGTGGTGGAAGGCTGCAACTGTTGCTCCCTTACGGACGTTGAAGTGTGTGTGTGTGTGTGTGTGTGTATGTGTGTGTGTGTGTGTGTGCGTGTGTGTGTGTGTGTGTGTGTAAAAGGCAGTAGCGCACCACTTTCGGTAATAACCAGAGCTATTAGAGGATATTTCAAAGTATTTCCACGACTACCACAGTCCTCAAAACAAACATGTGTTTCAAGGTGCAGACACACACACACACCTGGTTTCAGACCATGAATGGGTGGTGTATTTGCGGTGTATTTGAGGTGCGAGTTTGACGCTAAACATAAAAGGAAGAAAGAAAAAAAAAGCCGTCAACCACTCAATGAAAACATTCTGGCATCAACGCTAAAAATGTTGTTTCGCTCGACAACAACGTAAGTATCACAAGCAACGATGCGCTAGCCTCCGTCTTTGCAAACAAATATGAGACTTCAGTTTTACAAGGGAAAATGTCATTTCTCTCTCCTCCAGTGACCACTTGCTGCGTTGCAGGACCAAATAAATAAATAACAAATATAAACCAGGCGTCCCAAGTGACTGGCCTGGGGGCCATATCCTGCCCGAGAGGCAATTTAATACGGCCTACTGAGTGTTTATAATATGTCATTAAATGGGGCCCCGCTAAGCATTTCGGATGGAGCTGGACTTTGGACTTCAGCTTAGCAAAGCAACCAGAGTTACAGACCCGAAGTGTCTGTGAGGTGTGAACACCATCTATCATATGTTGACAGATTGAACGAATCAAAATCCATTATTCCTGTATCTATGAAGGCTGGGAATTATGGAAAAATGTATTATCATGATAATCATGGGGACTTTTAAAGTATCGATACAAATCAAAATGCTATTCTTAACAGTCTAGCTGAGGGTCATTACATTTAAGTATAATGTAAAGTAAGGTATTCCTATCTCTCGGTTTCAAACATCCTATTTTGATCATTTTAATCTTCTTGTAATTAAATTAGGCTATAATATCAACATTTCATCATCATATAATATCAACGATGATAAATTATATTGAATTACTGCCCAGCCCTACTATCTATCCATAACATATTAAGATAGGCCCAGTCGATAATTGTATGTGTGCAGTTCTTAAAATCTAAATATTTAGCTGTCCATATACAAATTCGTAATTTGGAAATTACCCATGATGCAGTTCATTCGCTCATTCTCATAACAAAGTGTCTTTCCTGCGCACCTGACCCCCTCCTCCCGATATAAACATACTGATCTCCAGGAGGTCACCAAGAGGTCTGTTTGTGCTATGGCCTCTTTTCTATAACAGAACGCAGGTCTTTTACAGCCCATTGCAAATGGACTTTGTTTTGTTGAGGCCAGAGGAGAATGGAGAAACCCGTCCCACATTTCAAAACAACCGGCCCCAACACAACTCGAGGCCAGGGGCCTCAATAAATACCCTGACTACGTTAACCGAACACAAAGCGGTTACGGGAAAAGTAAACACGGCGCTGCCTGCGAGGGGAATGAGGACGAGCGCTCATTTTTAGGCATCCTAAATGGCTAAATAATGTGGTTGGCCAATCAGATGCCAAAATAACGACACGGGCCTCAACGAGGCTATAAATCACAAATCTCCTGACCCGACGGTGGCAGCAGAATATAAACATATTCAGCCTCAGGCTCGCTCTCTCTCTCTCTCACTCACACACACACACACACACACACACACTTTGAAACACACATACAGAGAGAGATAGGTAGAGAAAGAGAGGGAGTGTATAAGAATGAGTGATTGAAAACAAAATTAAAAAAGGGAGAGAGCGAGAGTGAGAGAGAGAGAGAGAGAGAGAGAGAGAACGTGTGTATGGCCACCTGTTTGTCCTTGTTATACCTTTACTATTTTAGCTATTTCATGTGTTGCATTCCTTCTGTGATTGCCTGAGCACCAAGAGAGTGAGAGAGAGACAGAGACAGAGAGACACAGAGAGAGAGAGAGAGAGAGAGAGACAGAGACAGAGACAGAGACAGAGAGTGAGACAGAGGGACACAACATGACTAAAACCTATAGGGAGATCCAGCACCATTTTGTCCCTTGCATTGATTGCAGATGAGATGGGCTGACCAAGCGAACCATGCCAGGCAACAGTCAAGGATTGGGCACATAAAGGTGTTATTTATATATGCGTGTGTGTGTGTACGTATGCATGTATGTGCGCCTGTATGTGTGCGCGCGTGTGTGTGTGAGTGTGTGTGTCTCATGTGTCAGCGCACATATCATGTGCACGGCGGTCTAGCGAGTGTGAGAGGGTGAGAGAGTGGGGGAACCAGAGCCGTGAGCCGGCCCCCCCGGCCCCGGGTCCATCCTGCCTCTGGGGGAATATTAGCTTTCAGATAGCAGCGGTGGTCTGTCTTCCCAGTTTATTTATCGAGGGATTATCCGGAGAAGCCGAGGGAATGTTCTCATCCCTCGCTCTCAGACACCCCTCTCACCCGGAGCGTGCGGTGCATTGTGGGTAAAGAAATGGGGAAAGGAGAGGGCCGGCGGTGGGGTCTGTGAGGAAGGAACGCACTTTTTTTTGTCCTCTGTGTGCTCTGAATGTAATGGGCAGGCACGCACGCACACGCACACACACACACACACACACACACACACAGCTTGCCTATTCACTGACTAACTGCCGCCTGTAACGGCTAAGCCCGGGAGAACGGGGCGCCGCTGTGTTTTGCTTTGCTCAAGTGAACAGCTCCCCCTCGCATCACAAAGCGGTGAATGGCAGAGGCCCGCACACTGCTGATTCCAACAAATGTACATACATAGCTTTCTTAACCTTGAGGTACCCCCGTCCACCGCCACCCACCACCCGCCACCCACCACCCCCGTCTTTTTTTTCACCGGCTCAGCAGGTGGACGACTGATGGGTACTGGGGAAGCGAGAGCACCTCTAGTGAACGGTTCAGCAGCCCTGCGTGAGGCTCGGGTTCAGTGCCTCCCTTTCGTCTGGAGGCCGCGCCGCGATGATGGAAGACACAGCCGCGTTACCGCGGGTGATCGCAAGCTTTAGAGCAACTAGCGATAAGTAATGTTGGGCCCGGCTAGAGTGTTTTTATGGAGCATTAAGCAGAATTGACACCGGGAACGGTTGTCAAAGAAGCTGTGTTATGGTGCCATTGCAAATGTGCCATCGGATTTTCATCCGGAAAGAAATAATAATCGGAAAGAACAGCGTGTGCGCGCGCGTGTGTGTGTGTGTGTGTGCGCGCACGTGCGTGTGCGTGCATGTGTATGTGAACGTGTATGTGGCTGGGTGTGTGTCCTTGCGTGCTTCAGCATGCATCAGTGCATTTTATGGCTTCACGTGGGCGAGAAGCACAACATTACAAATTTCTCCCCGTCTTCGCTCAAACCTCTCGGTTGTTCTCGGGGGTCTACTCCTCGCCATCCATCACCCCGCCGCAGAAGCCAGTCATTGTGTCATCGCCAACTATAAAGAGATCTCTCTGACCTCAATACACCCTCTCACCCCATCAATTATCTATTTCCGCCAATAAACTGTAATGGTTCAGAGCAGGAATTACACAGAATGGCATTTAACTGGCATATGAAAAAAAAAGGCCGCCATTCAATCGATTCCAGTGTTTTTTATGGTTGGGGCAATTTGTCAGTTAGCATAGTACTGTGTATAGTTGTGTTGTTTTCCATAAACACATCAAATTGGACTCAAATGACCCCGATTGTTTGTGTTCTGTTAGTATTTGTGATTGCGGGTACTGTGCGTCTTTGTTATCCGCGGACTAACTGGGGGAATGAGACCTCATGCTGAGCTCCCGCTGATCTCCCGGTGACCTCCTGGTGACCTCCTGGTGACCTGAGCGTTGTTTGTCCGGGAGTGCAGGGATGACTAACGTGCCCCTTTCACCTTTCCTCCCATCCTATTTGTCTCTTTCCCTACATATTAATTTAAGATTTACGAGATCCCTTTTTTGTGAAAGTAATTTCATTTTGAATTATGAGACTCAGATCTAGGTTTTTTTTTTCCATTGCATAATCTCATAAAATACAGCAGTGACATAACACCGGTGTGCCAAGAAAGGTGGATCATAAATATGAAAAGGAGGGAACATATATACGACTTAGACTGACTTTGACTTTAGTAGCCTGTGGTAAGATACTGCAAACAACGTATTTGCCTTCAGTAGAACAGATTCAGCTTCAACCCAGATTCTCTAAATGAATTCACACGTCAACATTGAATCTGCTCTATATGTACCACAGAAGGTTATTTTAACATTAGTGCTTTGTCATGCAAAACATTATCCAAGCACAGTGAGTGATACTGTGTGGGTTCTTTCCATATTCTGGATGATATATACGTAGCTGGAAAGTGTGCTGCCATATGTCTCAATTCTAGTTTCTATACTTTCTGTTCAGATTTAATCTCTT
>JAOPHQ010004331.1:0-2500 GCA_030340625.1 Merluccius polli | reverse complement strand
ATGTTTTCACACCAGCGAGATTCCTTTATCCATTACATGGTGGGCCCATATGATGGCCGCGCGGAGAGAAAGGCTCTGTTGACGTACAGTCATCATGGTGAATGGAAAGCCACCCTGTCAGTCATTCCACTGGCCGTCCCCGCTGTTGTTTCCATTATCTGAAAGCTCAGGCTGCTATTAGGGTTGCTATAGAGACCGCAATGAGAAGGCAGCGTAAAACCAAGCTCGAAGGAAGATGTAGCGTGCTACAGTGTGCAGTGAGTGAGTGAGTGGGTAAGTGAGTGGGTGTAGGGGGCTTGGGGACAGAATTGGCCCAAGAACGCACATATATGACTCCCAGTTTAAATTTGACATGCGATAGATTTTGTTTTATTATGTTTAACAACATAGAGTTTCAATTGTAATCAGGAGTTACATGCAGTCATCTGTAAAAAAAAAAAATAATAATAAAAAAATAAAAAGTACCGTAGTAGAACTTGAGTTAAAATGTGAAAAATGGCGTTGGAAATCAGATCCAGTCTGAAAAAGTGGGCCTTTCATACATATAATAATAATATAAAATCCCATGTAGTTAAACTGTAAGCCCCCCCACACCCTCCCAAATTATATGAGCCATATAATTATTACAGCCAAGTCAATAAACAACAGTCTGTGGCCTCTCAATTGTGGTTGACACCAGAGAGAGAGAGAGCGAGAGAGAGCAAGAGAGAGAGAGAAAGAGAGAGAGCAAGAGAGAGAGAGAGAGAGAGAGAGAGAGAGAGAGAGAGAGAATTCAGAAGGAGGCCACCCTAACTCTAAACACCTGAATTGGTAGCCCCAGTAAGCACGGCCGTTGACACTGGATCTGTTCCTATATTTCCCCCCTTAATTGTGTCTACTCAACATAATGCAGCCCCCCCGCGCCTCCCCGAGCAGCCCTAACCACGGCCACTTCCCCTAAGTCCACCTTCACGCTCCATCTCAATGTGGGCAGGAATGTGTTGAAGCGGTGTTTATCTTGCTGCTGCCTCACACAACCATCAATGGCCCCCTTTCAACCTCCCCGGTGCGCACACGTGCACGCGCACGCGCACACACACACACACACACACATACAGACACACACACATACACACATACACACATACACGTGCCCAGCAGTATTGTCCCAGGGTGGGCCCACTCATATACATCCCTTACCGGACTCCTAAAAACCTGATCCCTGTAAACGATGTGTGTGTGTGTGTGTGTGTGTGTGTGTGTGTGTGTGTGTGTGTGTGTGTGTGTGTGTGTATATTTTGTATGTGTGTGGGTGTGTGTATATATGTTGTATGTGTGTAGGTGTCTGTATGTGTGATAGTACAGTCTGTGGCAAGTCTATGTGTATGTGCGCGCGCGTGTGTGTGTGTGTGACAGACAGAGAGACAGAGAGACAGATAAAGAGAGAAGAAAGGGGGTGGACCAAGAAAAAAAGAAGAAGAAGAAGAAGAAGAAGAAGAAGAAGAAGAAGAAGAAGAAGAAGAAGAAGAAGAAGAAGAAGAAATAGGCAGCGAATAAAGAAGAAGCAATTAGAAGAAGTGTTTTGCGTGTGTGTATAGATATATATATGTTGTATGTGTGTGGGTGTGTGTATATATTTTGTATGTGTGTAGGTGTCTGTATGTGTGATAGTACAGTCTGTGGCCAGTCTATGCGTATGTGCGCACGCGCACGTGTGTGCGTGTGCGTGTCCGTGTGTGTGTGTGGTTGCCGTATAGCGTGCAGCAGAGCGTACAGCATAGAGCAGGCTCTGTAGTCTCTGTGGCTCGCTGAGTACGGGAGAAAGAGAGCTGAACCACGGCATGGTTTGGGATAACATCCCAGTGCAAAGCCACAAAGTCTCAATAATTCCTTTAATAACAACTCCACCAAATTCTCTGACTCTGCACAACGACCAGCTCCTACTAGAGACTTCTGAAGAACTACATTATCAGCCCGCCAACGCTACAGTGGTATTCTTGTTCTACTGTTCTTCGCTTCATTTGCTGTGTGTGTGTGTGTCTCTCTACAGCAGGGGGGACATGGTGGAGAAGAGAGAATGACTAGAGTTGGACATGGTTGTCTGACTTTCTGATTGGTCCTGATGGCTCATTGTCCCATTAAGACATACTGGAGTATTTAAAAATGAAAAAGAAAACATGGCTTCTGGAATTGCTTTCGCCTCTAGGGGCCCTGGCACTGTATATACAATTAATGCGTAAGTGTGTGTGTGTGTGTGCGCGCGTGTGCGTGTGTGTATGTGTATGTGTGTGTGCGTGTGTGTGTGTGTGTGTTTGCATGTGCGTGTGTGTGTGAATTGCAAAATACAAGCACAGAGAATGGGAGCCACCAGTGTCTGACTGAGAGGCCACCTCCTCTTCCAGAGACAATTTATTCTCTGGGCCCTTTTTTTCCACCAGGCTGGGTCCACTTTCTATGGCCTGGCTGGATCCCATTCAACTCTGTCCCACTTGTCCTTGCACTGGGCTCCCTGCTCCAGCCT